>CM055121.1:771780583-771993083 GCA_029206835.1 Rana muscosa | reverse complement strand
GTCGTTGTCCTGCTGGAAGGTGAACCTCCTCCCCAGTCTCAAGTCTTTTGCAGACTCTAACAGGTTTTCTTCTAAGATTTCCCTGTATTTGGCTCAATCCATCTTCCCATCAACTCTGTCCAGCTTCCCTCTCCCTCCTGAAGAAAAGCATCCCACAACATGATGCTGCCACCACCATGTTTCACGGTGGGAATGGCGTGTTTAGGCAGATGTGCAGTGTTAGTTTTCCGCCACACATAGCATTTTACTTTTGGTCTCATCTGAACAGAGCACCTTCTTCCTCGTTTTTGCTGTGTCCCCCACCTAGCTTCTCACAAACTACAAACGGGACTTCTTATGGCTTTCTTTTTGCCACTCTTCCATAAAGGCCTGATTTGTGGAGTGCGCGACTAATAGTTGTCCTGTGGACATATTCTCCCACCTGAGCTGTGGATCTCTGCAGCTCCTCCAGAGTTACCATGGTCCTCTTGGCTGCTTCTCTGATTTAATGCTCTCCTAGCCCGGTCAGTCAGTTTAGGTGGATGGCCTAGTCTTGGTAGGTATGCAGTTGTGCAATACTCTTTAGATTTTTGGATGATGATTGAACAGTGCTCTGTGAGATGTTCATAGCTTGGGATATTTTTTTATAACCTAACCCTGCTTTAAAGTTCTCTACAACTTTATCCATGACCTGTCTTGTGTGTTCCTTGGCCTTCGTGATGCTGTTTGGTCACTAGGGTTCTCTAACAAACCTATGAGGGCTTCACAGAACAGCTGTATTTATATTGAGAGTAAACTGAGGTTAAAATTACACACAGGTGGACTCTATTTACTAATTAGGTGACTTCTGAGGGCAATTGGCTCCAGTAGACTTTAGTTAGGGCTATCAGAGTAAAGGGGGCTGAATACAAATGCACGCCACACTTTCTCTAGTCATCTTCCAGGACGGCACACCTGAGGGATGACTGGTCCACCTGACAGGAAACACAATCAACACATGAGGTTAAAAGGCCCCTCCCTTCCCCCTGCACCTCCAGTTCTTGATTGTGTTTCCCGGCAGCGAAATGTTTGTTATTTTTTGTATTTTTTGTCAGAACTGAAGTCGGTAGCGGATGGTCTCCCCCCTGAGAGCTGGACGCCAAGTTCGGGGAGGGTTGCGGGTCCAGCTCCAGCCAGGGCTCAGTTCCTTCTCAGGGGGGTCCCCAATGACCGGTGGTATTCCCCGGTAAAGAGCCTCCCGGGCACAGGGGCGTTTCCCGGATCTCTTGTGGGTACATGCCTCCCCACCTACCTTCCACCCAGTCCAGGGTACTTGGGGGATGAAGGAACCGGAGGGTCTGCAGGAGTCCAGGCCACTGGAGGAGGAAGGCTGTCGCTTTCCAGGCAGTGCAGCTCCATAGGAAACGCTAAAAACACTCCTAGGCAGGAGTGAGCGTTCAGGCCGGGTGGAGCAAGATGGCGCCGCTTTCATTTCCGGGCGACATCACTTCCGGTTTCCGCTCCATGCCAAAATGGCGGATCCGGACACTAGAGGCCAAAATGGGACTACTTCCGACGGCGGGACTCCAGCAAAATGGCGCCAATTGGCGTCCTGGCCGCAAAAATCTGGTGGAGCCAGGCGGAGGTCCCACAGGCCCCTCTTACCGCCTGGAATCTCACAGCAAAGCTCCTAGGGAGAAGGGACCAGCTGAGACCAGGAATGGAAGGAGAGGAGGACACAGCAGTGGCTGCATCCCAGGAGGGGACCATGAGTGGTGAGTCTTTCCTCTATTTTCACAAGGGGTGGGTTAAGGCGGGTCTTTGGGGGGGGGCAGGAGAGAGAGTACAGCCTGTTAAAAATTAGTGCTGTCTTGTCTTTTGTCTCCTTAGAACCCAGTGGATCTGCTCAAAGGGCCCACAAGGTTAAAGGCAAAAATACCCCTCCCCTAGAACAAAAAGGTGTGGGAATTGCAATGAAAAGCTCCCACAGGATCACGCAAAACCTTTTTGTTACAGGTGCATACATAAATTGTCGGGTACGCTCCAATCCCTTAAGACAGTTATTGCATCTAAGGAAGAGCCTAGCACTAGTGACAGAGAGGTTCTGTCTTCTAGGGAAGGTACTTCATCTCTGGGGGACACATCTGACAGAGGTCAGAGAACCCCGCAGAGGCCTCCCTCTTCTATTGCTTCAGGAGTAGATGAGCTTGAGGACCCAGAGGAGTCAGAGGAGGACTCATTAGAGGAGGGGGAAGGCTCAGACCCTGAAAGCCAGGACAGTGACAGTCCTAGACTTGGGCATCTCTTTCCCGTGGAGGACATGGGACAGTTACTCAAGGCAATTTATGCCTCTGAAGATATCCCAGAATCTCCAGTGCAGACAGCCCGGAATAAGTTGTATAAAGGCTTAGGAAAACCTCAGTCCAGAGTCTTCTCAGTGCACCAAACCCTTAAGGAAGTAATTCTGAGGGAATGGAAGGACCCGGAAAGGAAGGTCCTTAAGCTAAAAACCTGGAAGAGAAGGTTTCCATTTGGGGAGGAAGAAGAAGAGAAGTTTTTCAAGACCCCCAAATTAGATGCAGCCCTTTCTCAAGTCTCTAAGAAATCCGATTTGTCCTTTGAGGACTTGGGCAGCATTAAAGACCAAATGGATAGAAAGGCTGAAATGCTTCTGCGCAGAGCATGGGATGCCAATGCGGCAGCCATGGCTCCTGCACTAGCATCTGCCTGCGTAGCCAGGAATGTGAATGCCTGGCTAGGTAGGCTCTCTGGCCATGTTTCTAGTGGGGGCAATTCCGAGGAGGTTTTAGACTCTCTTGAAATAATTAACAAGGCAGTAGCATATTTGGCAGACGCGACAGTGGAGGTTGTCAGGACCTCAGCCAAGTCAGCGGCCCTCCTGAACTCCGCAAGAAGGGTGGTCTGGGTTAAATCGTGGCAGGGGGACCATATGTCCAGGTCACGGCTCTGCGGGTTACCTTTTGAAGGTTCCCAGCTTTTTGGTCCTGGTCTGGATCAGGTCCTATCATGCTCTGCAGAGAAAGGGAAAAAATTCCCGGTTAAGGCCAAGAGAGAAAAAGGCAAAATGTTTTTTCCTGCCCCTCCTAATCAGGGCCAGTTCAGGGCCAAGAAGGACACAAATAGAAGATGGAGGAAGGGAAAGAGCGGACAGAAGGGTGGCCTGCTCTTCTCCGGACCTAAGGACACCAGCAAGCAGCCAAAGTGACGCCAGCGTCAGGTTAGGGGGGAGACTTTCTCGATTTGTCCCTCAATGGAGAAGGATCTCCGAAAGCCCCTATATCCTGCATATCCTGACAGAGGAATATCGTCTGGAACTTTCCTCTCCCCCCCCCCTCAAAATGTAACACTGACCGATCTCCCCAAAGAACCATTGACAGCAGCAGGGTTGATGGACAATTTGCAGGGATTGGCGGACCAGGAGGTGATCGTCCCCATTCCACCCGAAGAGCTCTACCAGGGATTTTACTCCCACGTGTTTGTGGTCCAGAAGCCGTCAGGAAAATTTCTCCTGATATTAAATCTCAGGAAGCTGAACAGGTTTCTGATACACAAGAGCTTTCAGGGTCTGAGCCTTCCCCCTCCTCTAATGAGTCCTCCTCTGACTCCTCTGGGTCCTCAAGCTCATCTACTCCTGAAGCATATATTCTTTCCATCCGAAAGCTCTTGTGTATCAGAAACCTGTTCAGCTTCCTGAGATTTAATATCAGGAGAAATTTTCCTGACGGCTTCTGGACCACAAACATGTGGGAGTAAAATCCCTGGTAGAGCTCTTCGGGTGGAACGCTACTGTGTGGTTTGCTACTCCTGAGGAAATGGTCAATGGCCCCTCCTTTTCCTCTCCCAACCAGGCAGGATCTTCTTCTGCAAGGGCCAGTCGTTCACCCCAACCCGGGATTCTTCAAGTTGACGGCATGGCTTTTGAGAGGGAGATTCTCAGAGGCAAAGGATGCTCCAATAAAGTGATTGAGACCCTCCTAGGTAGTCGAAAACCAGTCACTAGGATATATTCAAAGATTTGGAATACTTTTTCTCACTGGTGTCAGGATAGAGAAGTGTCTAGTTCTTCGGTACCAGTGATACTAGAATTTTTACAAGCAGGGGTGGACAAAGGAATTGCCACAAATACCCTGAAGGTGCAGATAGCTGCTCCTATATGTATTTTTGGACCAGAGGCTCACGCTAGAGCCCCTGATTAGGAGATTCCTAGTAGCTAGGGAGAGGTTAACCCCCATAAAGGTTAAAAGATTCCCTCTTTGGAATCTAACATTGGTCTTGGAAGCGTTGACGAAAGCGCCTTTCGAACCAGCTCAGGAGATCTCCATAAAATTTTTGACGCTTAAGTTAGCTTTTTTACTGGCCATCACAACAGCCAGAAGAGTAAGTGACCTGCAGGCCTTGTCAAGTAAGGAGCCTTTTCTGTTGATACTGGAAGATAGAGTGGTGCTGAAGCAAGACCCACTTTTTCTTCCCAAAGTCGCATCACAGTTTCATAGTTCTCAGGAGATCATTTTTCCTTCCTTTTGTGAAAACCCAAAGAACAAAGGAGAGGAAAAATTTCAGTTTATAGATGTCAGGAGATGTTTGACATACTTGGACAGAGTGAAGGACTTCAGGAAGTCGACTCACCTTTTAGTTTTATTTAGCGGCCCTAGGAAGGGAGGGCAGGCTTTCTAAATCTACAGTGGCAAGGTGGATTAGGCAGACCATAGGTATGGCTTATGAGCAGTCAGGTTCCCCAGTACCAGGTGTAGCACACGGACCTTTTTCTCGCCTGGCTCACTTGCAAGTCAAGGCACACCGTGCTATATGCCCGTACCCTCCTGTTTGAAGAGGTTAAGCGGTGTTCACAAATTTTGGGTCTTGCAGCGAGTTACCTTCTTCCACTGGTTCTCTTCCCCAGAGTATGGGATCAAGTCTCTATTTCTTCCCCAAAGAAGCCAATGTCCAGAAACACTTTAACTCCAACAGAGAGTTTATTTTCTATTTGCTGTGTAGTAGACAGAGACAGATGGATGAAAAAAGGAATAAGTGTGAGGGATTAGATCCAGGCACAACTAGTAACCTCGTCGCCACTCGATCCCGAGTGGGTTTAGCTCACCCGGATAGTCCTCTCTCACAGTCCTAGCTGCCGGTGTGGAGCTCGAACAGTTCTGCCACCCTATCCCCTCCAGGGACGGGTTCAGGAGATACTCTAACCTCTGTAGACTTTTAAGAACAGGATAATGTCAATGGGCACTCTATAGGTTAGCTTTCCGGAATAAAGAATCCTTCCCTCTGACAGGTCACCAGGCCTCTCCCGAGACAGCAATCTTCCATTACTCATCTCCTCAGTGGGGCCGATCCTCCCCTGGCTTCCTCTCGATCAGAGCGGGTACCCTCACCTGGGCACCCTGGGACTCCAATGGGCGAACTGTAGACCCAGTTAAAGGTACTGGGCCTACCTGAAACGTTGCAGCCTCGGGCCAAAGGTGCCTGAGACCTCTCGGCCAGTCATCGAACCCCAGAGGGGCACACCCCACCGGCTCCTCCACCCACCTCCTCAACCTCGACTCCCCACCCCCCTAAAAAGATGGCGTCTGCCCCTTATGTACCCTCTCCCAGCATGCACAGCAGGCCGACCACGCCCACTGTACCGCTACCGAGAGAGGACACCCTAAGGCGCAGTAATGCCACCCATGGCTCAACCCTGACCTGATATGGCAGTGCCATCTACAGGCCACAAGGAACCATACACCAGGCAGCATCACATAGGCAGAAGCAAATGCCTAACAATCAAAGAGGTCTGAGCCTGGCTACCAGCTCAGACCAAACCCCTAAATTTAGGCACATAACACCCCTAAAAAGTAAAGGGGTGCTACACAGGTAACATTAAAGCTCATTCAACAAGATCTTTGGCGGCCTCTTGGGCAGAAAAAGCGGGGGCTTCAATAGAACAGATCTGCCGAGCAGCCACATGGGCGAAGCAGGACACCTTCTTAAAGCACTATAGAGTGGAACTGCTATCGCCTCAGGATCTGACGTTTGGAAGGAAGGTTTTACAAGCGGTAGTCCCACCCTAAGGTAGGCCTTGAACTTCTCGTCCATCCTCTCAGGTGTGCCGTCCTGAAAGATGACCAGAGAAAATTGACAGTTACTTACCAGTAACTGATTTTCTAGAATATCTTCCAGGACGGCAGGCCTACTTCCCACCCCTGGTTTGATGTAAGTACAACGGGTAGAGTTTCCCTCTGGCACCCGGATAGCCTATTACTTTAGTAGAACTGACGTCCAGGGGGAAGGGAGGGGCCTTTTAACCTCATGTGTTGATTGTGTTTCCTGTCAGGTGGACCAGTCATCTCTCAGGTGTGCCGTCCTGGAAGATATCCTAGAAAAGCAGTTACCGGTAAGCAACTGTAAATTTTTCAGATGTTTATTTGTAAAAAAAAAATTAAAACCGTTTATCATTTTCCTTCCACTTCACAATTATGTGCCACTTTGTGTTGGTCTATCACATAAAATCCCAATAAAATACATTTACAATTTTAGTTTTAACATGACAAAAGGTGGAACATTTAAAGAGGGTATGAATACTTTTTCAATGCACTGTAGCTAGAAATTTTAGAAGGAGCCTTGGCACATTCCTATGCTCCCAGTGGTTTTTACATAGAGGGTGGCTTATTCATCAACATATTGTTATGTATAAATCTTCTCCACTAGGTGGCACCAATGGCATTAGATATACATTTTTGTAACTGAAATTAATCTTGACGCAATGCTACGAGAAAAGTATTAATAAAAGATAATATATAATCTGATGAAGTGTGTATGTTTGTACATATCCACTGTGGCAATAGATGACTCATTTTGTTCTAATTTATATATTAAATGACTGTTTCTACAGGAAAACCGCTTAAAATGTTTATTTCTCTGTTACGTTCACAAGTAAAGAATCGTTTTGATGCTGATAACATTCAAAAATAAACATTATTTTCATGAGCTCTGCAATAACTATTCCAGAACTAAAGATAAAGCATATAAGTAGCAGTTGAATATATAAGCCTTTGTTTAGCTAGCCTGATGGCCTGGAGGTATAGAGCTGCATGCAGTCTCTTCAGTGTTGGTTGTGTTCTAAAACTGTACACATCAGAAAAAAATATCTACCCAATTAATGATCTCTGTAAATCTCCGGAAGCTGCTTTTGATCACACATTTTCCATGGTGGCCTGTGGAATATCTACTTAAGAAATGAAAGTGATTGTAAAGGCTTGTTTTAAAAAAAAAAATGTTATACATACCTCCTCTGTGCAGGGATTTTGCACAGAGCAGCCCGGATCCTTCTCTTCTCGGGTCCCTCTTTGCTGCTCCTGGCCCCTGCCTCCTATCGAGTGCCCCCACAGCCAGCAGCTCTCTATGGGGGCACCCGAGCCAGGTCAGAGCTCCGTGTATCTATTCAGACACGGAGCCCTGCCCCCGCTACCTCTCTCCCCTTTTTGGCCAACTTTAATTGACAGCTGTGGGAGCCAATGCCGCCGCTGCTGTGTCTGTCAATCAGGAGGAGAGTCCTGGACGGCTTAGACACATGTGGACATCGCTGGACAGAGATGGGGCTCAGGTAAGTAATTGGGGGGTGCTGGGGAGGCTGCTACACACAGAAGGTTTTTTATCCTAATGCATAGAATGCATTAAGATAAAAAACCTTCTGCCTTTACAACTCTAAAGCCTCGTACACACGACCGAGTTTCTCGACAAGAACCAGCAAGAAACTTGCTGGCAGAGCTTTCTTGCCGAGTAAATCGGTCATGTATACGCGGCTATCATGTTTCTCGCCAAGAAAACCGTCAAGAATCTCGACGAGAAAAATAGAGAACCTGCTCTCTTTTTCTTTCTCGTACATCACGGGACACAGAGCGACATAGTCATTACTAATGGGTTATATAGATACCGTCAGGTGCTGGCACTGGCAACTTCCAAAACCGGAAGTACCCTCCCCTATATAAGCCCCTCCCATCCGGGAGCACCTCAGTTTTTTGCCAGTGTCTAAGGTGTTGGCCAAGAAGAAACATGTGTTTTTCACTGAGCTTGCGTACAGGTTCTTTTGGGCCTCAGTAAGCTATTCCGGATCCGACCAAAAAAGCTTCATAGCTAAACGGTCGGTACCCGGGCCTTGCAGAGAAGAGCAAGGTTTTGCCTGTAAAGCTTCTCTTAGGAGAGCTGGACCCTGGGATCCAGAGCTCTGGTCATACCCATGACCAAGATGTTTTCTGTGCAGGGTGCTATACAGGTCCAGGGGAGTGGAATCCTTGGGAACCCGGTCCCTGAAGGTTTGATTACAATGCCTGCCGTGATAGGTGAAGTTTGGGCTTTTGTGGACCAAACAAAGTCCTGCGGCGGGGAACAGGTAAGTGGGGGCCCCCAGGAACTTGGTTCTATTGGGGGACCCCCAAGCCTAATTTGTCTTTCTGTCTGTTACCTAACGGTATTCCCGCTGATATCTGTGCATGCCTGTAACTACTAAAAAAATGTAATAATTTTAATAGTGGTCAAGAAAAAAAAAAAAAAAATTTTTTTTATATATATATTTAATATATTAGACTGCGGTACCTGTGTTTGTCCACTAGAGGCCGCTGTGGAACGTTTCTTGTCATGTGGACTAGTTTCTTTTCATCAGAGCAAGTCCAGGCAGATGGTGAGTTCTCTTATGGGAAACTGCTTCCTCTGCCATGTTGCAATGCTCGTCCATCCCCCGGCCTGCGGCAAAGAGGGGCCCTGGCTCTTGTCCCTGGTTTCCATTTTCGAAATTAGCGCCGAAGGCGCACGTGGCCGCGCGCGTGCGCGTGCAAGCGCCTCTATATATAGAGGTGAGCCGCGAAAGGGGGCGGAGCCTGGGGGATGACGCTCTGTGCGCGCCGCAGCGCTTCTGCGCATGTGCGGGCGTCCCAGCATGTTAAAAACCACAAAGTTGTGTTGTGAGCTGGCTATAGAGTGCAGAGACAGAGCTGGCAACATTTAAAAAAGGCATACAGCAAGCGGTTGATGCAGGCATCCCCTAGAAAGGCACATTAGTAGACACCAACTGTTTCTTATAGCAGCATTTATGCTAGACTATTGTCAGTAAGTGGTGTATTTCGGCTGGAATACCTCAGCTTTGGGCTTAGGAATAATGCCGTCTAAAAACCCCGGGACTAGAAATTCCAGGAAGCATAGGGGGTCTCCATCGGGCTCTGAGGATCTTGGGCATGCTTCGGCTGCACCAGTCTCCCCTGAAGAATCAGAGGTTAGTGACCGTAGAGCACCCTCAGGAGTACCTGGTACTGTGGCTGTCCTCAGTTCACCTGCTCCTGTGTATGTAACAGAGGAGGTTTTTTCCTCAGCTCTGGGAGGGCTGGAAGAGAGATTGTCAGCATTGATCGCTGCTTCCCTGTCACAGGAAAAAAGCGCCCGATCTCCGTCTCCTCCCTCAGAGTGCCTGTTAACAGAGCAACAGTCCCATCCCTGACTAATATGGTCCGATCAGCATTTAAAATGCCCCTTGCGGAGCCATCATCCACTTCTGTCTCCTCGTTGGGGTCGCTAAAAGCTCCCCAGACTGTTTGTTCCTTTCCGATCCATCCTTTACTGGAAGGGCTCATTTACCAGGATTGGGAGCATCCTGATAAAATATTTACTCCCCCCAAGAGATTTCCGGTGGTCTATCCCATGGAGGATAAGTTCATCAGAAAATGGAGGGTCCCTACAGTGGACGCAGCCATCTCTTGTGTGAATAAATCACTGACATGTCCAGTGGATAATGTCCAAATGTTCAAGGACCCAATAGATAAAAAATTGGAGTCCTTATTAAAATCTGCTTTTTCTACAGCAGGATTGGTGACACAACCAGCAGTGGCAGCTATTGGGGTCTGCCAAGCAGTGAAGGATCAGTTGAAGCAGGTCTTAAGGGACTTGCCAGATCAGCAGGCTCTTGCCCTAGCCGATCTACCTAGAGCCTTATGCTTTGCGGTGGACGCTATAAAGGATTCAATCCATCAGGCCTCCCGCCTTACGCTGTCTGTAGTACATATGCGCAGGCTTCTTTGGCTCAAAAACTGGTCTGCTGAAGCTCCCTGTAAAAAATTGCTGGTCAGCTTCCCATTTCATGGTGAACGCTTATTTGGGGAAGACCTGGACAAATATATCCAGAGAATTTCCAGCGGTAAAAGTACACTTTTGCCGGTTAAAAATAGAGTTAGAGGTCCCTCTTTTAAGAGGCCTGCTTCTCCAGTCCCTAGGACATCGGCTGTGAAACAGTTCCGACGGCCTCCTCGGTCAAATCCCGGAGGTAAAAATCAGGGACAATTGCAGGGTAACAAGAAGCCCTGGAGCAGGAGAGGTACAAAACCTCCCCCAAAGTCAAATGCATGAAGGGTTGCCCCCACTCAATCGGGTGGGGGGAAGACTTCAGTTGTTCGCAGAGACCTGGCGGGACACGATCAGAGACAGATGGGTGCTCTCCGCAGTAAATCTGGGATACAAATTGGAGTTAAAAAACTCCCCTCCTTCCCGCTTTATAAGGTCAAACGTGCCAAGGGATCCCCAAAAGAGAGGATCCCTCCTGTTGGCACTAGAACAATTATTGCTCCAAGCAGTAATTATAGAGGTTCCCCTGGAAGAATGGGGGTTCGGGTTTTACTCAAACCTCTTTACAGTCCCAAAGCCAAACGGGGACGTGAGGCCCATATTAAATCTAAAAGGGCTAAACAAATTCCTACATATCAGGACTTTCCGGATGGAGTCGATCCGGTCGGTGGCCACTGCCCTACAAGGGGAGGAATGGTTAGCCTCGATCGACATCAAAGATGCTTATTTGCACATTCCCATCTTTCCAGCCCACCAAAAATTTCTACGCTTTGCGGTAGAAGGGCGCCATTTTCAGTTCAGAGCCTTACCCTTCGGTCTGGCCACAGCACCACGAGTGTTCACAAAAATTCTGGCCCCATTATTGGCCAATCTAAGAACACGAGGTGTAACGATAATGGCATATCTAGACGACTTGTTGCTGATAGACCACTCAGTGGAAAAACTAGAAGTGGTTGTTCACGAGACAATCAAGTATCTGGAATATCACGGTTGGATTGTCAACCGAGACAAGTCAGCCCTAAAACCAGTCAAAAGTCTGGAATACTTGGGGCTAAGGCTGGATTCAGACCAGAGAAAAATTTTCTTGCCTCAAGAAAAGGGGTCGTCTTTGAGAGATTTGATCCACTTAGTGGGTTCAAAAAGACAGCCATCCATACGCCTGTGCATGAGGCTGCTGGGAAAAATGGTGGCATCATTCGAAGCAGTACCCTACGGTCAATTCCATTCAAGGAATTTGCAAAGGGCCATACTGTCAGCCTGGAACAAAAAAGTTCAGGCTCTGGACTTACCAATGTCCTTGTCCCCTTCCGTTCGCAAGAGCCTCCGCTGGTGGTTGGTTCCCCAGAATCTGGAAAGAGGGAAATCCTTCAGTCCGATTTCCTGGAAGGTGGTCACTACAGATGCCAGCCTTATAGGCTGGGGAGCAGTACTGGAGCAATGGTCTCTCCAGGGCAGATGGTCGGATGCGGAAAAGGCCCTGCCCATCAATCTCTTAGAGATACGAGCAGCCCGGTATGCCCTAGTAGCATGGACATCCAAACTCCAAGGGTCCCCTGTCAGAATTCAATCAGACAATGCCACAGCAGTGGCATATATCAATCGTCAGGGGGGCACCAGGAGTCGTGCAGCCCAAAGGGAAGTAAATTACATCCTGAGATGGGCAGAAAGATATGTCCCAGCCATATCTGCGGTATTCATTCCAGGAGTGGAGAATTGGAAGGCGGACTTTCTAAGTCGCCAACAGTTATGCCCAGGGGAATGGTCCCTTCATCCCGAGGTTTTCCGGACAATATGTCAGCGGTGGGGAACACCGGATGTAGATCTGCTAGCATCCAGATTCAACACAAAAGTGGACAGGTTTGTCTCTTGGGCAAGGGATCCCCTAGCTTGCGGCTCGGATGCCCTAGTGTTCCCTTGGGATCAGTTCAAGCTGATATATGCATTCCCACCGCCACAATTGTTACCTCGATTACTCCGCAGAATCAGGGTAGAAAAGAAACCAGTGATTCTGGTGGCTCCAGCGTGGGCCCGAAGAGCATGGTACGCGGAGATTGTAAAAATGTCTGTGGGGAGTCCTTGGACCCTCCCACATCGTCCGGACCTGCTTTCGCAAGGACCGATATACCACCCTTCCTTACCAGCCCTAGGTTTGACGGCCTGGCTATTGAAGCCCACATTCTAAAAAAGAGAGGGCTCTCTAATGCTGTGGTATCTACCATGATCAATGCCAGGAAGCCGGTATCCAGGCAGATCTACTATAGAATCTGGAAGGCGTACATCACCTGGTGTGAGGCCAAGAAATGGCATCCACGTAAATACGTAATAGGTAGGATTCTGGACTTCCTACAATGGGCTGTAGATAGGAAGCTTGCCTTGAGTACTATCAAGGGTCAGATTTCGGCCTTGTCAATATTTTTTCAAAGGCCCTTGGCTTCGCATTCACTAGTCAAAGCCTTTATACAAGGGGTGATGCGTATTAGTCCTCCGGTTAATATTCCCATATGTCCATGGGATCTAAACTTGGTTCTGTCGGTTCTACAGAAACAACCATTTGAACCATTACAGCATATTTCTTTGGTGCTTCTCACCAGGAAATTGATTTTTCTAGTAGCCATTTGTTCGGCTAAAAGAGTGTCGGAATTAGCAGCTATGTCCTGTAAGGAGCCATATCTGGTTATCCATAAGGATAGAGTAGTGTTACGTCCTCATCCAGCCTTTCTTCCTAAGGTGGTATCGAGGTTTCATTTGAACCAAGATGTGGTTCTTCCTTCTTTTTTCCCCAAACCTACTTCGGTAGAGGAAAAGTTATTGCATTCTTTGGATGTAGTAAGAGCAGTTAAAGCTTATCTAAAAGCCACTGCTCAGATTCGCAGAACGGATACTTTGTTTATTCTGCCGGAAGGCCCCAGAAAGGGTCAGGCAGCGTCAAAATCTACTTTAGCCAAGTGGATTCGACAGGTCATAATACAAGCCTATGGCTTGAGAAGGAGACCGCCTCCGTTCAAAGTTAGAGCGCACTCCACGAGAGCAGTTGGAACTTCATGGGCGGTGCATCACCAGGCCTCCCTGGCTCAAATCTGTAAGGCCGCAACATGGTCTTCAGTACACACGTTTACTAGGTTCTACCAGGTGGACGTTAGAAGTCAGGAGGATGTCGCCTTTGGGCGCAGTGTGTTGCAGGCCGCAAAAGATCCTCATGTCTGATAGCGCTCAGCTTATGTATGGTGTATCCCCCCCCTCATTGGGCATTGCTTTAGGACATCCCATTAGTAATGACTATGTCGCTCTGTGTCCCGTGATGTACGAGAAAGAAAATAGGATTTTTATAACAGCTTACCTGTAAAATCCTTTTCTTGGAGTACATCACGGGACACAGAGCTCCCGCCCCTCTTTGGGGACACTTATTGCTTTGCTACAAAACTGAGGTGCTCCCGGATGGGAGGGGCTTATATAGGGGAGGGTACTTCCGGTTTTGGAAGTTGCCAGTGCCAGCACCTGACGGTATCTATATAACCCATTAGTAATGACTATGTCGCTCTGTGTCCCGTGATGTACTCCAAGAAAAGGATTTTACAGGTAAGCTGTTATAAAAATCCTATTTTTTCTCGTCGAGATTCTTGTCAGCAGGTTTCTCGACGAGAAAAGTGTGTGTGTGTACACTTGCCTGTCCTCTGGGAAGCCCGCGCATGCTCGAAATGAATTTGACGCATGCGCGGTAGCTTCCTAGGCATAGGTAGGGTGTAGCAAGATGGCGGCGACGGCATCGAATGTGACGAGCGCACGCTCGTCGTAGTCGATTAAGTCACCGCGTTCGCTCCATTCAAAGAACCGCGGGTTCTTTGAATGGATTGTGTGTACACTCGGCCGGGACAAGTTTCTTGTCCAAGAATCTCATCAAGAAAAGCTACGTGTTTTTTCTTGACGAGATTTTAGGCCGTGTGTACGAGGCTTTAGACTTTTTTGTGCCAAATTAACTTGCTTGCTCAAAGAGAATCAGCCATTAGATGGCTTATGCAATAACAACTACTCCTACATGATTATATTTATGCAAACTTTACTTTGAAAGATTTCTATTTATCCCTTTGTTTAGCAGTTTGTATGCGTACACCTCTTGGAGCTAAGAGCGAGGGGGGAAAGCCCCCAAATCCCCCCCCCCCCAGGTCTGAAAATTGCTAGCCAATCAGCTGCCTAAATTCTGTCTTTTCAGTTTTCTGTTTACATCTGCATGTTTCAGGTGCTTTGTGATGTACGCATGTTTTGTTTTTACCAAGTGTTATCATTGAACTCTGTGTAATGTGTGTTTTGCTGTAAACTAGAAGTGCGCATCTTCACTAGTCTCACGATTCGATTACGATTATCCTGTCAACGATTTGATTCCACGATGCGTCACGATTACTGCGCCTGCGCCATTTTTTTTATTTTATCTGTTCTCTGCATGTAGCAAAGTGTAAACACAGCAGACAACTTAAAGAGGTGCTCCAGGCTCCCTCAAAATAGGAGATGGTCAGAGACTGCAGACATGGTACAAGAGATGGTCAGAGACTGCAGACATGGTACAAGAGATGGTCAGAGACTGCAGACATGGTACAAGAGATAGTCAGAGACTGCAGACATGGTACAAGAGATGGTCAGAGACTGCAGACATGGTACAAGAGATGGTCAGAGACTGCAGACATGGTACAAGAGATGGTCAGAGACTGCGGACAATGTCCCCATAACTTCCCCCAAACGACAATGTATGCCATTTCATTAATTATGCTTTATGTATGTCTTATTGTCTTAGTGATTGATTCACATGACAACTTCATTGATACCTTTTTTTTTTTTTTTTACGATTTATGGTTTTGCTCATCACTGCCCCACACATGCAATGCATGGCTGCATGTGTGGGGCATTAATGAGCAAAACCATAAATCATACAAAAAAAAAGGTATCAATGAAGTTGTCATGTCAATCAATCACTAAGACATACATAAACCATAATTAATGATATGGTATGGTCACTTTAATGTTTAGGTCCACCCATCAAGTTTATTTATTTTTATTATGGTCAATCGGTCATAATTTGGCAAATTTGCACATAATGGTGCATCAGATATAAACTGTCTCCTCTCCTGTAGCAGCCAGCTCAACACACGGCAATGCCAGGCAGCTGGGGATGACGTCAGCGCCCACAGCTCACTTCGGCTCGGTTTGCAGAGGCAGGGCACAGTGCCTTTCGGCTGCTTTCGCGGCTAACGCTCACGGCTCATTTTTGCTCTGTTCGGAGTGGCAGGGCACAGCGCGGATGACGTCATCCAAAAATCGATTATTTTGGTAGCAGCATCGATGCTGAATCGCGATGCATCGATGCTGCAATTAAATTCAGCCTTTCAGTCTGTTAAAGCAGAGTTCCACCCAAACCTTGAACTTTCGCTTTAAGTGATGGTGACCCCCTGATATGCCACATTTGGCATGTCATTTTTTTTTGGGGGGGCTGGATACCCTCTTTTTAGAGGCATCCAGCTCCCACTTCCTCCCGGGGCTCGGCGGCGGCAGAAGGAAGTTCACCTCTCCCTCCCTGCAATCTTCTGGGACATGTCACAGGTCCCAGAAGATTGCCCGGCCATTCACAGCACGGCTCGCGCATGCGCAGCGCGTGCCTGGCTGTAAAGCTGGACGCTCACTGTAAGAATGCCGCCGCCGTGGAAAGGCGAGGGAGAGGAGCAGGGCTTCGTACGCCCGCATCGCTGGACCGTGGGACAGGTGAGTGTCTGATTTATTAAAAGTTTTTTTCAGCGGAACTCTGCTTTAAATACACCATTGAAAGCGTTGCTTTGTTTTATCTGTTCGACAAGTGCAAAAAAGCTGTTCATCTATCCTCTTGTGAGCTGATAACAGTCCAGAGGCAGAAAGTACATAAAGTTATCAGTTAGCATTGTATCCTGCTATGCTATCCCAGTGGACTACAAAACACCTGTTAGGGAGGTGTTATGTAGTTTTTACACAGTGATATGTAGCCCTAACAACAGTCCTTGTCCTAGGGAGACAAGTACAGTTGTTACCCTAGAACAGGGAGTGTAATAATGGTAAGATTACCAGGTTAAAGAGGAAGTAAACCCTGATGGGTTTTACTTCCTCTTTTGCTATATGAACAGATTGCAAATGTAAAGCATAGTGGGCTAGTATGCATCGCATATTAGCCCATTATGTGACACTTACCTGCAAAAGAATCCAGCGATGTCCCCACAGTAGGAAGCGTCCATCTTCTGTCTCCTCTTCCTTCCGGGCTGCGGACTCCGGTGCTGTGATTCGCCGGAGCCGCGTGAAGTCACTCCCGCGCATGCGCACGAGAGCCGCAATTCACGGCACAGGCTGGGGAAGAAACTGCACTTTGTTTCGTAACTTCTTCCCCACGCATGCGCCGTTAACGTTTGCGGGGGATTACAAGTGAAATATCTCCTAAACGGCGTACATTTAGGAGATATTTCCACTACCTATAGGTAAGCCTTATTCTAGGCTTTCCTATAGGTAGAAGTAGTCAAAAGCGGTTTACAACCACTTTTAAGATAAAGGGCAAAAAGGTGTGAAATTGGGAAACTAATACAACCACCAAATCTAGGGACTGGGGTTTGGTCTAAAATGAAGGCACAGTAAAAAAGTGACCTAGTTGTGGTCTTAGGCTTCTGCCTCTCCAATTGCTGTGAACATACTGCTCAAAATATGGTCAGATAGCTTGATATAATTTGGTGAAGAGCCTCTTACCTCTTCAGAGCTTAACCTCCCTGGCGGTATGATTATGTCAGATTTTTGCGTCTCAAAGCGGTACATTGTTTTGCATAGAAATTTGGCGTTTTATATTGTAGGCCTGTAATTCTTAGTAATAACACACTTAAATCTGTCCAAACAAGAGTCTAGTAGACATCCTGGGTAGGATAAAGTTTAAAACACAAAATCATACATTTTAATATAATAAATAACTATAAATAATTCTAAAAAGTAATAAAATAAATTTCCCCACGATACACTATCGCTCAATTCTGCAAGTGTTCTAATTTACTATCGCTGTTTTCTAGCTGGTCTCAAACCGCTTTTGATGTAAAGGGACACTTTTTGGTTGCCATGGACATTCTCAAGTTTCCAGGCAGAAAGAACAGTATATATAATATAAAAGTTCATGCAGGGCACTGGACAAAGCATTAGGGACAAAACGGAGGTGAAATGATTTGATACAGTACACTGTAATCTTACAAAATACATTACTGTATGTGTTATGAATTTTGTACTTTTTGAATTTGCCGCTGGGCTCTGCCCCAGTGCATCGTGACGCTCGCAAGGAACTGAGCCCGGCACACAGAGGCATGGGGCGGAGGACACGGCTCGCGGACATAGCAGTGGTACATCGCAGAATCCTGGGGACAAGGTAAGTAACCTGCACCAGGATCCTGCAATGCAATCCCGAGTGTGGCTCAGGGTTACCGCTAATGGTTCTGAAATGTAACCCCTGAGCCACACTCGGGATTACCGCCAGGGAGGTTAAAGTGAAACTTCACTCTCTCAATCAATATTGACTATTTTTAATCCTTATGCTACTAGCATTAGTAAATAGGAAAATGATATTTACTTGTTTTTAACCTTTTTTTTTGTACGTTTTCTTTAGTTACTTCCTGGTTTTCAGGCCTAGGTAAATAATGTCATACACCCCAGGAGTTCTCAGGAGGGGAGGTGGGGTTTTCTCAGCTAAGCACATCTGGAATCCATCTGCTAATGGTAGATGGATTCCAGGAAGTAAATGTTACATGAGTCATCTGCCCTTACTCAAGATGGCCACAGCCAGAAATGCCAGGTGAATGTTTTTCAAAGTGATTTCTCAATAAAATAGAGCATGAAGACATGGATGGATGGGAGAGTTTGCTTCGAAGATTAAAAATTTAATATATAGTGTTTTTGGTGTGTGGTGCTCAGGTGCAGTTTTGTGCCATTTTAACCAGTTTGTAATTAGATCTGAATGAGATGCTTTAGAATGCCTGCTTTGAAGCTAAAATAGGGGTAAGGTGCATCTTCACGTAAAGATGAAAGTGGTTGGCTGTCTTCCCGCTTTACTAAAGGTTTCCAGCAGCAAGTTCTTCTAGTCAGACTTCCTGTTATTGAATTGTGAATGCTTATATATTTGTGCTTATAAGTTTACATACCCTGGTAAAATGTATGATTTCTTGGCCATTTTTCAGAGAATATGAATGATAACACAAATATATTTTTCACTCGTGGTTAGTGTTTGGCTAAAGCCATTTATTATCAATCAACTGTGTTTTCATAATCACAACAGAAACTACCCAAAGGACCCCGATCAAAAGTTTACATACCCTGGGGATTTTGGCCTGATAACATGCACACAAGTTGACACAAAGGGGTTTGAATGGCTATTAGAGGTAACCATCCTCACGTGTGATCTGTTTGCTTGTAATTAGTGTGTGTGTATAAAAGGTCAACAAGTTTCTGTACTCCTGACAGACCCTTGCATGTTTCATCCAGTGCTGCACTGATGTTTCTGGATTTGGAGTCATGGTGAAAGCAAAAGAATTTTCAAAGGATCTGCGGGAAAAGCTAGTTGAACTGTATAAAACCCGAAAGGGATATAAAAAGATATCCAAGGATTTAAGAATGCCAATCGGCAGTGTTCAAACTCTAACCAAGAAGTGGAAAATGAGGGGTTCTGTTGAAACCAAACCACGGTCAGGTAGACCAACTAAAATTTCAGCCCTAACTGCCAGGAAAATTGTTTTGGGATGCAAAGAAAAACCCACAGATAGCTTTACCTGAAATACAGGACTCTGAAAACATGTGGTGTGGCTGTTTCAAGATGCACAATAAGGAGGCACTTGAAGAAAGATGGGCTGCATGCTCGAGTCGCCAGAAGAAAGCCATTACTACGCAAATGCCACAAAGTATTCCGCTTACAATACGCCAAACAGCACAGAGACAAGCCTCAAACCTTCTGCCACAAAGTCATTTTGGCTTTTTGGCCACAACCATAAACACTACATTTGTCAACAAGGCCTATGATGAAAGGTACACCATTCCTACTGTGCAACACTGAGGTGGATCGCTGATGTTTTGGGGATATGTGAGTTACACAGGACATTTGGTCAAAATTGATGGCAAGATGAATGCAGTATGTTATCAAAAAATACTGGAGGAACATTTGCATTCATCAGCCAGGAAGCTGCGCATGGGACGTACTTGGACATTCCAACATGACAATGATCCAAAACACAAGCCCAAGTCGACCTGTCATTGGCTACAGCAGAATAACAAGAAGGTTCTGGAGTGCCCATCTCCGTCTCCTGACCTCAATATCATTGAGCCACTCTGGGGAGATCTCAAACGTGCAGTTCATGCAAGACACCCCAAGAATTTACATGGACTGGAGGCTTTGTGCCAAGAGGAATGGGCAGCTTTACCATCTGAGAAGATAAAGAGCCTTATCCACAAATATGACAAAAGACTTCAAGCTGTCATTGATGTTAAAGGGGGCAATACACGGTATTAAGAACTGGGGTATGTAAACTTTTGATGAGGGTCATTTGTGTAGTTTATGTTGCGATTATGATTTAAAAAGAGTAAACAGTTGATTTGATAATAAATGGCTTTAGCCAAACCCTAACCACGAGTGAAAGAAACGTTTTTGTGTTATTCATATTCTCTAAAAAATGTCAAAGAAATCATAAATTCTGCCAGGGTATGTAAACTTATGAGCACAACTGTATATAACTACAATACTGTTCAAATGTTTTAGGCAGGTGTGAAGAAATGCTGTAAAGTAAGAATGCTTTTAAAAAAATATATATTTGAATTGTTTATTTTTATCAATCTAGAAAATGCAAAGTGAGCGAACAGAAGAAAAATCTAAATCAAATTCATATTTGGTGTGGGCTTAAGGCCAGCATCAGTTCTTACACTTGCACACTTTGTACACTTGCACAAAGTCAGGGATTTTGTAGGATTAGATTCAGGTGTATGATTAATCAATTATACCAAGCGAGTGCCAATGATCATTACTTTCATATGAAAGCTGAAACACAGTCCTTAACGGAAATAGAAACAGCTGTGTAGAAGGCTTAAACCTGGGTGAGGAACAGCCAAACTCTGCTACTAAGGTGAGGATGTAGAAGACTGTTTCATGTCACAGGTCATACACCATGGTAAGACTGAGCACAGCAACAGAACACAAGGTAGTTATACTTCATCAGCAAGGTCTCTCCCAGTCAAAGATTTTTGGGCAGACTGCGGTTTCAAGATGTACTGATCCAGCTCTTTTGAAGAAGCACAAAGAAACTGGCTACATTCAGGACCATAGATGCAGTGGTCGGCAAAGGAAACCTAATGCAGAAAATGAAAGACACATGATGCTTACTTCCCTTTGACATCTGAAGATGTCGAGCAGTCCCATCAGCACAGAACTGGTTGAAACCAGTGGGACCCAGGTACACCCATCTGTCTGGGGAAGACTGTCCAGAAGTGGTCTTCATGAAAGAATTGCGGCCCAAAAAAAGCCCAACCTCCGACGTGGAAACAAGGCTAAGCATCCCAACTATGCACAAAAACATAGGAACTGGGATGAAGAAAAAAGGCAGCATGTGCTTTGGACTGAGGAGTCAAAATCTGAAATATTTAGTTGTAGCAGGAGGCAGTTTGTTCATGGGAGGGCTGGAGAGTGGTACAATAATGAGTGTCTGCAGGCAACAGTGAAGCATGGTAGAGGTTCCTTGCATGTTTGGGGCTTCATTTCTGCAAATACAGTTGGAGATTTGGTCAGGATTAATGGTGTCCTCAATGCTGAGAAATACAGCCAGATACCTATCCATTGTGCCATACTACCAGACTGGCCCCAAATTTATTCTGCAGCCGGACAACGACCCTAAACATACAGCCAATGTCATTAAGAACTATCTTCAGTCCTGGAAGTGATCGTTTGGCTCCCACAGAGCCCTGATCTCAACATCAAGTCTGTCTGGGATTAGATGAAGAGACAGAAGGATTTGAGGCAGCCTACATTGACAGAAGATCTGTGGTTTGTTCTTCAAGATGTTTGGAACAACCTACCTAAAGTTCCTTCAAAAACTGTGTGAAAGTGTACATACAAGAACTGATGCTGTTTTGAAAGCAAAGGGTGGTCACACCAAATATTGATTTGATTTAGATTTATCTTGTAATCACTTACCGTATATACTCGAATATAAGCTGACCCGAAATATAAGCCGAGGCACCTAATTTTACCACAAAAAAATGGGAAAACGTATTGACTCGAGTATAAGCCTAGGGTGTCCATCTGCATGCCTCACTTTGCCTCACTGTGTCCATGTGCATGCCTCACTGTGCCCATGCCTCACTGTGCCCATGCCTCACGGTCACTGTGCCCATGCCTCACTGTGTCCATGCCTCACTGTGCCCAATCTCTCTACCTGATCTCCTGCGCTGTGTGACTAGACTGACGTTTAACATGGGAGTCTATAGAAGGGGTGGCCGGCTTTGAAAAATCGGTGCTCCCCGGCCGTAGGTCCCCTGGACAACAAACTTTGCACACTTGTAGATGAGGAGTGGGGCTACATGTGCACCACCTTTGGGGTCCAGGGGACCTAGGGCCGGCCGGTACCACGTCCCCAAAATCACCGGACAAATTACCGTTTAACATGGGAGTCTATGGTAGGGGTGCCCGGCTTTGATAAATCGGTGCTCCTTGGTCGTAGGTCCCCCGGACAACAAACTTTGTAGAGGAAGAGTGGGGCTACATGTGTGCTAAGTTTGGGGTCCAGGGGACCTACGGCTGGCCGGGATCAGGCGCACAAAATGAAGATGGACACAGACTCGAGTATAAGCCAAAGGGGGCATTTTCAGCACAAAAAAATTTGCTGAAAAACTCGGCTTTGTACAGGACGCCAAGGTTGGGCCCTGGACGGGTGCTATATAGCACCAATATTTGGGTTGTGGTCCCTTTAAGGAGCGGTGATGGTGTTCAGGAGGTAACCCAGAATGGCTTGCAGTCCTCTTTGTCTTGATAGAGTGTTATTTGGGGCCCGGAATATCGGAGGCTCTAAGGTGATATTCGGGTGGGATAGAGCCTCCACTCCTGACCACTGGGAGTCAGCACACAGGGGGTTAAAGGCTTCCAGGAAACAGCTCATAAAACAGGAAGTGGTGCAAGAGGTGTTGTGGAAGGAGTATGGGGATTGCACCTGTGAAGATGAGCTGTGTGTCTGCTGGGAGCTTTTAAGGATTCAGCAAGGGCTCTGGAAATTCCCTCTACAAAAACTGTATGTGCCTTTTCTTTAATTTATTTTGTGCTGAAAACAAGCAGGACTTTACTTTATGCTGGAGATAAGCGGACTTTGTTTTTATATTTTTCCTGTGTGCTGAATGAAGCTTTATTTTTGGTTTATTTACAAATAAAAGCCTTTTTGTTCAAGTTCAATGGTTTATGCACTTGGTCCCGTGAAGCTATAATCCCCAAAAGTTTACAGCTTATACTCGAGTATATACAGTACTTTCTATTTTGTTAATTGACAAAAATAAACTTTTATCACTTCTTTTTGTCTGAAGGTTGATTGACTTTATATGGGCCTTTAGATACAAACCGTGTATAGTGGACTTCTTTAAATATTTTCTACAGCTGATTTAATATATTTTGTGTTAGTTGTAGCATCTAAACCACTGCTGTTTTGTTTCAGGCATTACCCAATTGGTTTACTTTTTGACCTACATGCAGCGAATACATCTTTACCTTGGGGCATCACTGTCCACTTTAAGGTAGGTTTTCAGCTTTCCTTATGTTATAGTAGTAAATTCAGTATAGTATCTATATCAGCATCTACTTTTCTTTCTCATACATCACAGGACACAGAGCGGCATAGTAATTACTATGTGGGTTATAGAGATTACCTTCAGGTGATGGACACTGGCACACCCAAGACAGGAAGTCCCCTCCCCTATATAACCCCTTCCATACCGAGAGTACCTCAGTTTTTTTGCCAGTGTCTAAGGTGTTGGTCATGGTTAAACATGTATTCATCTGGGCTTGTGTATAGGTTAATTTGGGCCTAAGCAAGCTATTCCGGATCCGTCCAAAGTGCTTCATAGCCAAATGGTCGGTACCCGGGCCTTGGCAAAGAAGAACAAAGTTTTGCCTGTAATGCCTCTCTTAGGAGGGCTGGACCCTGGGATCCAGTACTCTGGTCATACCCAAAACCAAGATGTTTTCTGGCAGGGTGCTATACAGGTCCAGGGGAGTGGTGATCCTTGGGACCCCGGTCCCTGAAGGTCTGCTGACATTGCCTGCCGTGAGGGGCGAAGTTTGGGCTTCTGTGCCAAACAGAGTCCTGCGGCGTGGATAAGGTAAGTGGAGATCCCTGTGGGACTTGGTTCTGCGGGGACCTTCGGTCCTAATGTGTTTTTTCTGCCTGTTACCTAACGGTTATTCCCGCTGGTCTATATTTGCCTAATTACTAATCCTGAAATTTGTTTCACATAGGATTCAAGACATCAGTGCTGTACCTGTTTTAGCCAGTAGAGGCCGCTGTAGGATGTCTTTGGGCTGTTCCTCTTGCAGTGTAAAGTCCAGGCAGATAGGAGCTCTCACTAGAGAGAAGCTGCATATATTTCTGTCATACTCACCATAGCTATGTCATCCTGCGCTCTCTGATAAATCCAGCTCCTGGCTCCCTGTTGCTGACTTCCATGTGCAGCGCCGATGGCGCATACACACACTTAATATATAAGAGGTGGGCCGGAAGGGGGCGGGGCTTGGCGGATGACGCTCCGTGCGCTGGCGCGCAGCTGCGCATGCGCGGGCGTCTTTGCCAGTTTAAAAATGCAGTATTGTGTACAGTTGGCTGTGGAGTGGACAGAGCAAAAGTTTTTGGTGGTAGCTAACAAAGGCATACAGCAGGCGGTGATACAGGCATCCCCTAGAAGGACACATTCGTAGGCACCAACTGTTTTATGTAGCAGCAATTGTGTTAGACTACAATCAGTAAAGTGGTGTATTTGGCTATAAAAAACCTCAGCTTTGGGCTTAGGAATAATGCCGTCCAAGGGCTCTGGGACAAAAAGTCTTAGGAAGCAAAAAGGGTCTCCATCGGGCTCTGAGGACCTGGGGCATGCTCCTGCTGCACCAGCCTCCCCTGATAAATCAGAGGTTAGTACCCGTAAGGAGCCCTCTGGAGTGCTAGGTGCTGCGGCTGCCCTCAGTCCACCTGCTCCTGTGTATGTAACAGAGGAGGCTTTTGCCTAAGCTCTGGGAGGATTGGAGCAAAGATTGACGGCTTTAATCGCTTCTTCTCTTCCAGAGAGAAAACGCGCCAGATCTCTGTCTCCTCCGTCGGGGTACCTATTAGGCAGAACAACAGTCCCAGGAAGGGATTGACTTGCCTGAGGGGGATCAGGCTGAGAATGACTCTGCCTCCGAAGAGTTGACAGTGGAGGAACCATTCTCAGCGTCACAAGCTGAGAGATTATTGGTCCAGTCCTTAACGGACATGGTTCGATCGGCCTTAAAAGTGCCTCTTTCTGAACCATCGGCTATTTCTGTCTCCTCGCTGGGGTCTTTAAAAGCTCCACAGGCTAATTGTTCTTTTCCTATCCATCCGTTACTGGAAGGACTTATCTATCAGGATTGGGAACATCCTGATAAGCTATTTGCTACTCCTAAAAGGTTCTCAGTGATTTATCCTATGGAGGAGAAGTTTACCCGAAAATGGAGTTTGCCCACAGTTGATGCGGCCATCTCCTGTGTGAACAAATCATTGACATGTCCAGTGGATAATGTTCAAATGTTCAAAGATCCAATAGATAAGAAGTTGGAATCCTTACTAAAGTCTGCTTTTTCTACTGCTGGGGCTGTAACACAGCCAGCGGTGGCAGCTATTGGTGTTTGCCAAGCTGTAAAGGATCAGATGAAGCTGGTCTTAAGGGATCTTCCAGATCAGCAGGCTTATGATTTGGCTGATTTGCCTAGAGCATTATGCTTTGCAGTTGACGCCATCAAGGATTCGATCCATCAGGCCTCCCGCCTTATGCTATCGCTGATTCACATGCTGAGGCTTCTTTGGCTCAAGAACTGGTCGGCTGAGACTCCCTGTAAAAAGCTTCTAGCTAGTTTCCCGTTCCATGGCGAGCGCCTTTTTGGCGAAGACCTGGATAAATATATTCACAAGATTTCCAGCGGTAAAAGTACCCTTCTGCCGGTCAAGAAGAGTTTTAGAGGTCCCTCCTTTAAGAGGCCTACCTCTCCAGTCCCTGGGATATCTGCCTCTAAGCAGTTCCGACGGCCTCCCCGATCAAATCCCGGGGGTAAAACTCAGGGACAGGCACAGGGAAATAAAAAACCCTGGAACCGTAGAGGTACAAAACTGGCCTCCAAATCAGTCCTATGAAGGGCTGCCCCCACTCAAGCGGGTGGGGGGAAGACTTTAGTTGTTCGCAGAGACTTGGAGAAGGACGATCAGAGACAAATGGGTACTCTCCACAGTAACTCTGGGATACAAATTGGAGTTAAAGGAGTTTCCTCCTCCCCACTTTATGTGGTCAAATGTGGCAAAAGACCCGTTGAAAAGAGGTTCTCTCCTTTTGGCGTTAAACCAACTGTTGCTCCAAGGAGTGATTGCGGAGGTTCCCGTGAAGGAACGAGGTTTGGGATTTTACTCAAATCTATTCACAGTGCCGAAGCCAAACGGGGACGTAAGACCCATATTGGACCTCAAAGGTTTAAACAAATTCCTGAATATCCGATCTTTTCGGATGGAATCAATACGGTCAGTAGCCACTACCCTGCAAGGAGGAGAGTGGTTAGCTTCCATAGACATCAAAGATGCCTATTTGCACGTTCCCATTTTTCAGAGTCATCAAAGTTTTCTACGCTTTGCGGTAGAAGGTTACCATTTTCAATTCGTGGCATTATCTTTCGGTCTAGCCACGGCCCCACGGGTGTTCACAAAAGTTCTGGCCCCTCTGTTGGCCGATCTAAGAACCCAAGGGGTGTCGATTATGGCATACCTAGACCTATTGTTGATAGATCACTCAGCTGCCAGGCTAAAATTAGTGATCCAGGACACGATCAGGTATCTAGAGTCTCACGGTTGGATCATCAATGTGAACAAGTCAGCCTTACATCCTGTAAGAAGTCTGGAATACTTGGGGCTACGTATAGACTCAGACCAGAAGAAGATCTTCTTACCCGAAGGAAAGATGTCCTCTTTGAGGGACTTAATCCACCTAGTTTGTACAAAAAGACAGCCGTCCATACGCCTGTGCATGCGGCTGCTGGGGAAGATGGTAGCTTCGTTCGAAGCTGTACCATATGCCCAGTTCCACTCAAGGAAATTGCAAAAGGCCATACTTTCAGCATGGAACAAGAAGGTTCATGCCCTGGACCTTCCAATGCCTCTCACTCCTTCAGTTCGGAAAAGTCTCTGTTGGTGGTTGGTTCCCCAAAATCTGCAAAAAGGGAGATCCTTCTGTCCGATTTCCTGGAAGATAGTCACTACAGACGCCAGTCTTGTAGGCTGGGTGGCAGTGCTGGGGCAATGGTCTCTTCAAGGGAGATGGTCAGATGCAGAGAAATCCCTAGCCATCAACCTTTTGGAAATTCGGGCGGCTCGGTATGCCCTAAAAACATGGACATCCAAGCTTCAGGGGTCCCCTGTCAGGATTCAATCGGACAATGCCACAACAGTGGCATATGTCAATCACCAGGGGGGCACCAGGAGTGGTGTAGCCCAGAAAGAAGTGAATCACATCATGAAGTGGGCGGAAAGGAATGTTCCATGCATATCCGCTGTATACATTTCAGGAGTGGAAAATTGGAAAGCGGACTTCTTGAGCCGCCAACGATTATCCCCAGGGGAATTGTCCCTTCATCCCGAAAATTTTCGAGCAATATGTCAATGGTGGGGAACGCCGGACAAAGATCTACTAGCGTTCAGATTCAACGCAAAGCTGGACAGATTTGTGTCTCGGACAAGGGACCCCCTCGCTTACGGCTCGGATGCCCTGGTGTGCCCGTGGAAGCAGTTCAAACTGTTATACGCATTCCCGCCGCTACAGTTGTTACCTCGACTCCTCAGCAGGATCAGGTTGGAAAAGAAACCAGTAATACTGGTGGCTCCAGCGTGGCCCCGAAGATCCTGGTACGCGGAGATTGTAAAATTGTCGGTAGGGGATCCTTGGACCCTTCCACGTTGCCCGGACCTGCTTTCGCAGGGACCCTTCCTTACTAACTCTGGGTTTGACGGCCTGGCTATTGAATCCCACATTCTAAAGAAGAGAGGTCTCTCTAACTCTGTGGTGTCTACTATGATCAATGCCAGGAAGCCGGTATCCAGGCATATTTACTAAAGAGTTTGGAAAACCTACGTTGCTTGGTGTGAGGCCAGGAAATGGCATCCATGTAGGTACATTATAGGCAGAGTTCTGGACTTCATGCAGTGGGCTGTAGACAGGAGATTAGCCTTAAGTACTATTAAGGGTCAGGTTTCAGCCTTGTCGATACTCTTTCAAAGGCCCCTGGCTTCCCATTCTTTTGTTAAATCTTTTTTGCAAGGGGTGACTCGCATTAATCCACCGGTTAAAGCTCCCATATGTCCTTGGGACCTAAACTTGGTACTTTCAGTTCTTCAGAAGCAACCATTTGAACCCCTACGGCACATTCCCTTGGTACTCCTCACCAGATTTTTTTTTTTTTTGGTAGCCGTATCTTCGGCCAAAAGAGTGTCGGAATTAGCCGCCATGTCCTGTAGGGAGCCATACCTGGTTGTGCACAAGGATAAAGTAGTTCTACGTCTTCATCCAACCTTTCTTCCCAAGGTGGTAACAAGGTTTCACTTGAACCAAGATGTGGTTCTTCCTTCCTTTTTTCCTAAGCCTACCTCGGTAGCAGAGAAGTTATTACATTCCTTAGATGTAGTAAGGGCAGTTAAGGCCTATCTGCGAGCCACTGCTCAGATTCGGAAAACGGATGCTTTGTTTATTCTGCCGGAAGGCCCCAGAAAGGGTCAGGCAGCTTCGAAATCCACTTTGGCTAAATGGATTCGACAGGTCATTGTTCAGGCCTATGGCTTGAAAAGAAGATTGCCTCCGTTCAAAGTTAGGGCGCACTCTACGAGAGCGGTTGGTACTTCATGGGCAGTGCATCATCAGGCCTCCATGGCTCAGATCTGTAAGGCCGCAACTTGGTCTTCAGTACACACATTCACTAGGTTTTACCAGGTGGATGTAAGAAGTCAGGAGGATGTCGCTTTTGGGCGCAGGGTGCTGCAGGCTGCAATTGATCCTCTTGTCTGACGGCGCCCAGCTTATGGTGTCCCCCCCCCCTCATTTGGGCATTGCTTTGGGACTTCCCACATAGTAATTACTATGCCGCTCTGTGTCCCGTGATGTACGGGAAAGAAAATAGGATTTTTATAACAGTTTACCTGTAAAATCCTTTTCTTGGAGTACATCAAGGGACACAGAGCTCCCACCCCTCTTTTGGGGACACTTATTTCTTTGCTACAAAACTGAGGTACTCCCGGCAGGGAGGGGTTATATAGGGGAGGGGACTTCCGGTCTTGGGTGTGCCAGTGTCCATCACCTGAAGGTAATCTCTATAACCCACATAGTAATTACTATGCCGCTCTGTGTCCCGTGATGTACTCCAAGAAAAGGATTTTACAGGTAAGCTGTTATAAAAATCCTGTTTCTCTTATCATCCATGAACCGACACGGCGGCTCTTAATCACTGAACGTGTGGGTATATGTCCCTGCTTGCAGGAGAAGACCTAGGCAGAATGTTAAATGTTAAAACATTCTAGAACAAACCAGAGCTGAACAGCCCCGCCCAGGGGGGCGGTCCCTCCGGACATTACCCTCCCACCTGCAGCTAGCAGACCTCAGTTTTTTTCTGCCTAGCAGAAGGAGAAGATGTGGCTCTCTCAGGAGCCAGTCTCCTGGAAGATTTTACTTTTGAATTTTATTCCTTTGGGAATTTTATTATTTTATTTTTGAGACCTTCAATCAACTGTCGGCTGGGCAACAGGTTGGGTACACTAGTATCCTCGTAGTCTTCCCTGTCCGACCATCGAGCGTGCTGATCCTCGCCTTGTGTGCGTGAGACTCAGTTCACGACATACCCCATGGCTCCAGGGGTGGCCGGGTTGCTTTCATGCTCCTGCGGTCCTCTCAAGATCGAGCAGTACCTACTGTATCTTTTGCGGTGGACCGGGCCGACAGCTACGCAGTACGACTCTGTGATAGGTCTGTCTGAAACAAGCCAGTGAGTCCCTCTATTGGCACCGAGGGTGTTCTCCAAGGTGCTTACGGGACGGGTAAGTAGTCTCTCCTGCTGCAAGGTGAGTACATGCTGGCTGTGTTTCTGTGTGTGGGGGGTTCTCCCTATCTCACCCCTGTTATGCTGCTCTCTGCACCCTGTTCTGCTGCTGCTGCGCTGTGTGGGGATGCTTGGGGGGTCACTCTGCCCCGGGGGGGGGCTGCTCCATGTCTGTTAATGTGTTTTGGAAAGTGTTCTGGGGGACTGTGCTGTTTTTTCGTGCGCCATTGGCGCAGTGTTTTAAATTTAAAAAGTGCGCCATCGGTGGCCATTTTGCCGCGGCTCAAATCAGTTATACAGGCGCCCGGCGGCCATTTTCTTGTAGCCGCAGCGTTTTCAGTTTCGTTTTCGGCCTCTAGTGGCGCTGCTGAACGGCGCGAACTCCACATCTCCTCACAGATTTTTTCACTCTCCTCAGGCTCGCGCTACAGTGCGGCTCATACAGCGGTACCGAGCGGTCCCTAGGGTGGTGAGTACTCCGGGTATCCCCTCCTCAGCCCCAGCATAGCCAGTGGGTGGGCTGTATTATTCACTGTAATGGTGAATAAGGTCTCAGAGGGTGGCAACATGGAGTCTGGTTCACCTGTTTTCTTCACACTTGTTAGAGACAACTGGCAGTGCTCCTGCACCTGCGGTCCTTATGGACCAGTTGTCTGCAGTCCTGGAATCATTCTGACCAGGGGGGAAGCAGTGTGTGAGCGCAAGGGAGCAAATAAGCCCCTCCCCAACTTTATTAAAAAAAAAAAAAGGGGGGGGGGTGTGCGCTGATTCAGATATGGGCCTAGCCACTACTGCTCAGGACCCTAGCTCTGTATATATTTGATGGTTTTGAACAGGACATTCCTTGCAAGGAAAACTCCAGTTCTGTGTCAGTAAATGACAGGGCGCGTGTTAGTGAACTCATTGCTGCTGTGAGGGACATTCGCAAGCTAAATGCTGCGGATGCAGAACCTCAGGCGGACAGTCTCCTCTGGTTCCTTAGGGCCGGGCCTTCTAAAAAAGGGTTTTTTCCATATGTACCTTTCTTTGACCAGCTTATTGAGGTCTGGGGTACGCGACGTTTGCCTATCAGATACCCCTTTGAAGATGCCCTACTTAAAACGTGGGCTTCTCCCCCAGTGGTCGACCCTCCAGTCGCCCGGTTGAACAAGGCCACCACTCTCCCGATGGAGGGGACTCCTGCATTTAAGGACCCCACTAACAGGAGGTCAGAAGTGGTGAGCAGAGCCATGTTTGCCTTGTTGGGGTTCGCCCTACGGCCTGTGGTAGCGGCGACCCTTGTGTCTCAGACACTTACGGGTTGGGCAAAATTTTTTGCGCCAAACTGTACAGGAGCATAATCTTCCTCCAGACACTATTGCTCTGGCCCACCTAACCATTTAAAGGTGATAGGATTTTCGGTGCTGCGCTGGATGACATCATCAAGGATGTCACGGGAGGTAAAAGCACTCTTCTTCCTCAGGCTAGCAAGGGTCCTTCCTTTCCAGCAAAAAATATATTTTTTTCGTCAGTCAACAGGGAGGCCCTCCCAGACTGACAGCGGTGCGCCTGGTGGACACAAGCGCCCCTGGGTGCGTAAGCCAAACAAGCCGGCTCCCCTAGCCCGCCTCCACGTGAAGTCTTGCCCCCACCCGACTCTGGGGTAGGGGGGACTACTTTGCAGGTTCAAGGATCAGTGAACCTCCCGGATCTCCTACCGGTGGGTGGGCGAGGTGATCACCTCAGGTTACAGGATAGGTTTCCGTTCCTGGTCCCAGACAGATTCTTCCCTCAAATCTTCCTCTCCTTCCTGCCCGTCGGGCAGCCCTATGGGGCCTATTCAGGACCGGAGTGATTGTGCCAGTTCCGTCACAGGAGAGGTTTCAGGGATTCTACTCGAATTCATTTGTCGTCCCAAAAAAGGGGACGGGGTTCGGCCTATCGTGGACCTCCAGGTCCTGAATGCCTTTGTGAAGGTGCAAAAGTTCCACATGGAATCCATTCGCATCAGTACACTCCGTCAAGGGGATTTTCTGGCGACCTTGGACATCAAGGACGCCTACTTGCATGTTCCGATCTGCGCAAGTCACCAGAAGTTTCTGCGTTTGCGATCGGCAAAGTCGACTATCAATTTGTGGCTCTTCCTTTCGGCCTAGCCTCAGCACCGAGGGTGTTCACCAAGGTGCTTGTGCCGGTTCTAGCTTGCTGAGACAGCGAGGCATTGCTGTCGGGGGCTATCTCGATCTTCTTCTCAGAGCAGGAAATGGCTCAGAATTAGAAGACAGTGTGACTATCGTCAGTCAGACCCTCAGGGACTTCGGCTGGCTCCTAAACATTCAGGAGTCGGTCCTGGTCCCGACTCATGGTCTGGAGTATCTCGAGTCTGATTCTGGACTCCTTGGAGGCAAGGGTATTCCTACCTCCAGGGAAGCTACTGACACTTCAGTCTGCAGTGCGGGTGCTGACATCCCAAAAAATGGTCGTCAATCCGTTTTTGCATGAGAGTCCTGGGACTCATGGTGACCTATTTCGAGGCCATTCCGTATGCCCAATCACACACCAGGGCATTGCAGAAGGAGATTTTGTTCCCTTGGGACAAATCCCCATTGTCTTTGGATTTTCCGATCCAGGTGAGTCACCTAATCAGGGCGTCTTTAACATGGTGGTTTGGGTCCCCGGCTCTTCGGTCCGGGAAGTCGTTCCTCCCCGTCCAATGGACGGTGTTCTCTACAGATGCCAGCCTGAAGGGCTGGGGTGTAGTCTGGGGAGTCCTGTTGGCCCAAGGGCTTGGACTCCGGACGAAGCCCGTTTGCCGATCAATGTTCTGAAAATACGGGCCATCAGACTGTGCCTCTCCTCGTGGTCTGAGAGATTGCAGGATCGCCCATTAGGATCCAGTCGGACAAAGTCACGGCGGTGGCGTATGTCGTCCATAAAGGGGGGACTCGGAGCTCAGGGGCAGGAAGTTCCTGTCCTTGCGGTTAGTGAACCGGACTGGCATGCAGAACCTCACAGATTCTAATCCACATGGAGCAACCGCTAAATAACATTTACTGCGGCTTCCGGGGTCCCCCATACCCTGAAGTGGGCTAAAATAAGCGTGCCGGCTCTGTCGGCCGTTTACATTCCGGGCATAGAACTGGCGGACTATTTGAGTCGCCAGACGTTGGACCAGGGAGAGTGGTCTTTGCACCCAGAGGTATTTCAACTCCTTTGCCACACGGAATACGTTTTTCTTTCTCGTACATCACGGGACACAGAGCGACATAGTCATTACTAATGGGTTATATAGATACCGTCAGGTGCTGGCACTGGCAACTTCCAAAACCGGAAGTACCCTCCCCTATATAAGCCCCTCCCATCCGGGAGCACCTCAGTTTTTTGCCAGTGTCTAAGGTGTTGGCCAAGAAGAAACATGTGTTTTTCACTGAGCTTGCGTACAGGTTCTTTTGGGCCTCAGTAAGCTATTCCGGATCCGACCAAAAAAGCTTCATAGCTAAACGGTCGGTACCCGGGCCTTGCAGAGAAGAGCAAGGTTTTGCCTGTAATGCTTCTCTTAGGAGAGCTGGACCCTGGGATCCAGAGCTCTGGTCATACCCACGACCAAGATGTTTTCTGTGCAGGGTGCTATACAGGTCCAGGGGAGTGGAATCCTTGGGAACCCGGTCCCTGAAGGTTTGATTACAATGCCTGCCGTGATAGGTGAAGTTTGGGCTTTTGTGGACCAAACAAAGTCCTGCGGCGAGGAACAGGTAAGTGGGGGCCCCCAGGAACTTGGTTCTATTGGGGGACCCCCAAGCCTAATTTGTCTTTCTGTCTGTTACCTAATGGTATTCCCGCAAAATTCTGTGCATGCCTGTAACTACTAAAAAAATGTAATAATTTTTAATGGTGGTCAAGAAAAAAAAAAAAAAAAATTTTTTTATATATATTTAATATATTCGACTGCGGTACCTGTGTTTGTCCACTAGAGGCCGCTGTGGAATGTTTTCTTGTCATGTGGACTAGCTTCTTCTCAGCAGAGCAAAGTCCAGGCAGATGGTGAGTTCTCTTATAGGAAACTGCTTCCTCTGCCATGTTGCAGTGCTCGTCCATCCCCCGGCCTGCGGCAAAGAGGGGCCCTGGCTCCTGTCCCTTGTTACCATATTTGAAATTAGCGCCGAAGGCGCACGTGCCCGCGCGCGTGCACGCGCCTCTATATATAGAGGTGAGCCGGGAAAGGGGGCGGAGCCTGGGGGATGACGCTCTGTGCGCGCCGCAGCGCTTCTGCGCATGTGCGGGCGTCCCAGCAGTTTAAAAAAACCACAATATTGTAGTGAGCTGGCTATGAAGTACAGAGACAGAGCTGGCAACATTTAAAGGCATACAGCAAGCGGTTGATACAGGCATCCCCTAGAAAGGCACATTAGTAGACACCAACTGTGATATAGCAGCAATTGTGCTAGACTATTCTCAGTAAAAGTGGTGTATTACGGCTGGAATACCTCAGCTTTAGGCTTAGGAATATGCCGTCCAGAAGCTCCGGAACTGAATCTTCCAGGAAGCGAAGGGGGTCTCATCGGGCTCGGAGGATCTTGGGCATACTCCTGCTGCACCAGTCTCCCCTGAAGTTCAGAGGTAAGTGACCGTAGAGACCCCGCAGGGTACTTGGTACTGTGGCTGTCCTCAGTTCACCTGCTCCTGTGTATGTAACAGAGGAGGTTTTTTCCTCAGCTCTGGGAGGATTAGAGAGAGATTGTCAACATTTATCGCTGCCTCCCTGTCAGGGAAAGCACGCCCGATCTCCGTCTCCTCCTTCAGAGTGCCTGCTGTTAGCAGAGCAACAGTCCCATACAGGGATCGACCTGCCTGAAGGGGATCAGGATGAGGTTGATTCTGTTATAGAGGAATCAACAGTGGGGGAACCTTTTCTCAGCATCTTAAGCTGAAAGATTATGCGTTCAGTCTCTGACTAACATGGTCCGATTAGCATTTAAAAATGCACCTTGCGGAACCATCAACCACTACTGTATCCTCGTTGGGGTCGCTAGAAGCCCCCAGACTGTTTGTTCTTTTCCACTTCACCCTTTACTGAAAGGGCTCATTTACCAGGATTGGGAACGTCCTGAGAAAATATTTATTCCCCCAAGAGATTTCCGGTGGTCTATCCCATGGAGGATAAGTTCATCAAAAAAAAAAAAAAAATGGAAGGTCCCTACAGTGGACGCAGCCATCTCTTGTATGTATAAATCACTGACATGTCCAGTGGATAATGTCCAAATGTTCAAGAACCCAATAGATAAAAGATTGGAGTCCTTATGAAAATCTGCTTGGTGATACAACCAGCAGTAGCAGCTATTGGGGTCTGCTAAGCAGTGAAGGATCAGTTGAAACAGGTCTTGAGGGACTTGACAGATCAGCAGGCTTTGCCCTAGCTGATCTACCTAGAGCCTTAGGCTTTGCGGTTGACGCCATAGAGGATTCAGTCCATCAGGCCTCCCGCCTTACGCTGTCTATAGTACATATGCGTAGGCTCCTATGGCTCAAAAACTGGTCTGCTGAAGCTCCCTGTAAAGAATGGCTGGTTAGCGTCCCATTTCATGGTGAACGCTTATTCAGGGAAAACCTGGACAAATATATCCAGAAAATTTCCAGCGGTAAAAATACGCTCTTGCCGGTTAAAAGCAGAGTTAGAGGTCCCTCTTTAAGAGGCCTGCTTCTCCAGTCCCTGGGGCATCGGCTGTGTAACAGTTCCGACGGCCTCCTCGGTCAAATCCCGGGGGTAAAAAACAGGGACAGTAGCAGGGTAATGAGAAACCCTGGGTCAGGGGAGGTACAAAACCTCCCCCAAAGTTAAATTCATTGAAGCCCCCACTCAGTCGGGTGGGGGGAGGACTCCAGTTGTTCGCAAGAGACCTGGCGGGACACGATCAAGACAGATAGGTGCTCTCCGCAGTAGGTTTGGGATACAGTTTGGAGTTAAAAGACTCTCCTCCTTCCCATTTTTGAGGTCAAACGTGCCAAGGGATCCCCGGAAGAGAGAGTCCCTCCTGTTGGCACTAGAACAACTATTGCTCCAAGGAGTAATTATGGAGGTTCCCCTGGAAGAATGAGGGTTCGGGTTTTACTCAAACCTCTTTACAGTCCCGAAGCAAACGCGGACGGGAGGCCCATATTAATTCTAAAAGGGCTATACAAATTCCTGTATATCAGGACTTTCCGATGGAGTCGATCCGATCGGTGGCCACTGCCCTACAAGGGGAGGATTGGTTAGCCACGATCGACATCAAAGATGCTTATTTGCACATTCCCATCTTTCCAGTCCACCAAAAATTTCTACGCTTTGCAGTAGAAGGGCGCCATTTTCAGTTCAGAGCCTTACCCTTCGGTTTGGCCACAGCACCACGAGTGTTTACAAAAATTCTGGCCCTTTATTGGCCAATCTAAGAACACAAGGTGTAATGATAATGGCATATCTGGATGACTTGTTGCTGATAGACCACTCAGTGAAAAAACTAGACGTGGTCGTTCACAAGACGATCAAGTATCTGGAATCTCACGGTTGGATTATCAACCGAGACAAGTCAGCCCTAAAAACCAGTCAAAAGTCTGGAATACTTGGGGCTAAGGTTGGATTCAGGCCAGAGAAAAATATTCTTGCCTCGAGGAAAGGTGTTGTCTTTGAAAGATTTGATCCACTTAGTGGGTACAAAAAAGACAGCCGTCCATACGCCTGTATATGAGGCTGCTGGGAAAAATGGTGGCATCATTCGAAGCAGTACCCTACGGTCAATTCCATTCAAGGAATTTGCAAGGGGCCATACTGTCAGCCTGGAACAAAAAAGTTCAGGCCCTAGACTTACAATGTCCTTGTCCCCTTCCGTTCGCAAGAGCCTCCGTTGGTGGTTGGTTCCCCAGAATCTGGAAAAAAGGAAATCCTTCAGTCCGATTTCTTGGAAGGTGGTCACTACAGATGCCAGCCTTATAGGCTGGGGAGCAGTACTGGAGCAATCGTCTCTCCAGGGCAGATGGTCGGATGCAGAAAAGGCCCTGCCCATCAATCTCTTAGAGATACGAGCAGCCCGGTATGCCCTAGTAGCATGGACATCCAAACTCCAAGGGTCCCCTGTCAGAATTCAATCAGACAATGCCACAGCAGTGGCATATATCAATCATCAGGGGGGCACCAGGAGTCGTGCAGCCCAGAGGGAAGTAAATTACATCCTGAAATGGGCAGAAAAATATGTCCCAGCCATATCTGCGGTATTCATTCCAGGAGTGGAGAATTGGAAGGCGGACTTTCTAAGTCGCCAGCAATTAGGCCCAGAGGAAGGGTCCCTTCACCCCGAGGTTTTCTGGACAATATGTCAGCGGTGGGGAACATCGGATGTAGATCTTCTAGCATCCAGATTCAACGCAAAGGGGGACAGGTTTGTCTCTCGGACAAGGGATCCCCTAGCTTGCGGCTCGGATGCCCTAGTGTTCCCTTGGGATCAGTTCAAGCTGATATATGCATTCACACCGCCAATGGTTACCTCGATTACTCCGCAGAATCAGGGTAGAAAAGAAACCAGTGATTCCGGTGGCTCCAGCGTGGCCCCGAAGAGCGTGGTACGCGGAGATTGTAAAATTTCAGTGGGGAGTCCTTGGACTCTCCCACGTCGTCCGGCTTTCGCAAGGACCGATATACCACCCTTCCTTACCAGCCCTAGGTTTGACGGCCTGGCTATTGAAGCCCACATTCTAAAAAAGAGAGGGCTCTCTAATGCTGTGGTATCTACCATGATCAATGCCAGGAAGCCGGTATCCAGGCAGATCTACTATAGAATCTGGAAGGCGTACATTGCGTGGTGTGAGGCCAAGAAATGGCATCCACATAAGTACGTAATAGGTAGGATTCTGGACTTCCTACAGTGGGCTGTAGATAGGAAGCTTGCCTTGAGTACTATCAAGGGTCAGATTTCGGCCTTGTCAATATTTTTTCAAAGGCCCTTGGCTTCGCATTCACTAGTCAAAGCCTTTATACAAGGAGTGATGCGTATTAGTCCTCCGGTTAATATTCCCATATGTCCATGGGATCTAAACTTGGTTCTGTCGGTTCTACAGAAACAACCATTTGAACCATTACAGCATATTTCCTTGGTGCTTCTCACCAGGAAATTGATTTTTCTAGTAGCCATTTGTTCGGCTAAAAGAGTATCGGAATTAGCAGCTATGTCCTGTAAGGAGCCATATCTGGTTATCCATAAGGACAGAGTAGTGTTACGTCCTCATCCAGCCTTTCTTCCTAAGGTGGTATCGAGGTTTCATTTGAACCAAGATGTGGTTCTTCCTTCTTTTTTCCCCAAACCTACTTCGGTAGAGGAAAAGTTATTGCATTCTTTGGATGTAGTAAGAGCAGTTAAAGCTTATCTAAAAGCCACTGCTCAGATTCGCAGAACGGATACTTTGTTTATTCTGCCGGAAGGCCCCAGAAAGGGTCAGGCAGCGTCAAAGTCTACTTTAGCCAAGTGGATTCGACAGGTCATTATGCAAGCTTATGGCTTGAGAAGGAGACCACCTCCGTTCAAAGTTAGAGCGCACTCCACGAGAGCAGTTGGAACTTCATGGGCAGTGCATCACCAGGCCTCCCTGGCTCAAATCTGTAAGGCCGCAACATGGTCTTCGGTACACACGTTTACTAGGTCCTACCAGGTGGACGTTAGAAGTCAGGAGGATGTCGCCTTTGGGCGCAGTGTGTTGCAGGCCGCAAAAGATCCTCATGTCTGATAGCGCTCAGCTTATATATGGTGTATCCCCCCCCTCATTTGGCATTGCTTTAGGACATCCCATTAGTAATGACTATGTCGCTCTGTGTCCCGTGATGTACGAGAAAGAAAATAGGATTTTTATAACAGCTTACCTGTAAAATCCTTTTCTTGGAGTACATCACGGGACACAGAGCTCCCGCCCCTCTTTAGGGACACTTATTGCTTTGCTACAAAACTGAGGTGCTCCCGGATGGGAGGGGCTTATATAGGGGAGGGTACTTCCGGTTTTGGAAGTTGCCAGTGCCAGCACCTGACGGTATCTATATAACCCATTAGTAATGACTATGTCGCTCTGTGTCCCGTGATGTACTCCAAGAAAAGGATTTTACAGGTAAGCTGTTATAAAAATCCTATTATCCTCCGCTGCAGTTGCTCCCTCGCCTGCTGCACAGGGTGGCGACCGAGGGAATTCCGGTGATCCTCATTGCTCCGGATTGGCCTCGGCTTCACTGGTACGCCGATCTGGTACGTCTCGTCGCGGCCGTTCCCTGGCGGTTGCCAATAAGGGAGGGCTTTCTGTCTCAAAGTCCTATATTTCATCCTGCCTTTACAGTCTCTGGCCTTAACGGCATGGCTGTTGAAAGCCAGGTGATGAGAGAGCGAGGTCTCTCGGACTTGGTCATTTCGTCCATATTAAGGGCACGGAAGTCTTCCTCCAGTATGATCTATCTCCATACCTGGAAAGCTTACATCGCCATGTGCGAAGAGCTGGACTGACGTCCTCGGACGTATCCGTCCCTAGAATCCTGCGTTTTCTTCTGCATGGAGTGGCCCAAAGGCTCGCTTTGAATATCATTACGGGTCAGATTTCGGCCTTGGCCGTCTTCTTTCGGCGACCACTAGCGGGTCATTCCTTGGTTAGCACCCTTGTGCAGGGGGTTCGCCATGTGCTCCCTCCTGTCAAGTCTCCTCTCCCCCCGTGGGATCGGAATTGGTACTCTCGGTTCTCCAGGAACCTCCTTTTGAGAATATCAGGGATATATTCCCCTCTTGACTTTGTCTCAGAAGGTGGCCCTTTTAGTGGCAATCACTTCGGTTAGACTAGTGTCTTAGTTGGCGACCTTGTACTGCAAGTCGCCATATTTAGTCATCCATAAGGATAAGGCGGTGTTGCATCCGCGACTTTCTCTTTTCAGGGTGATCTCGACCTTTCACCTAAATGAGGACATTGTCCTCCCGTCCTTGTGTCCTCACCCATTGCATCCCAGAGAGTGTGCGTGGCACACCTTGAATGTGGTACGAGCCTGGCGGGTGTGCCTGTCTGCTACTGCTTCTATTCGGAAGTCTGACTCTCTGTTTGACTGTCTCTGGTCAGAAACGGGGCCAAGCTGCTTTGTCTGCCACCATTTTCTAGGTGGATCGGACAAACCGTCTTTCAAGCCTATGCTCTCATGGGGGCGGGCGCCTCCCTTTCCGGTTATGGCGCATTCCACCAGGGCAATTGGTGCTTCCTGGGTTTTCCGACATCAAGCGTCGGTTGCACAAGTGTGCAAGGCAGCGACCTGGTCGTCTGTTCATACCTTTTCTAAGTTTTATAGGGTTGTGTGGCTGCATCTCCGGATGCTTCCTTCGGCCGCAAGGTGTTGTAGGCCGCTGTTTAAAGTGGCAACTCCTCCGTTGAGGAGCTCTGCCTTGTTTTGAGTGAAGTTTTTTTGGTTTTTCCATTTATACTGCTCCCATCCCTCTTGACACTGCTTTGGGACGTCCCACACGTTCAGTGATTAAGAGCCGCCGTGTCAGTCCATGGATGATAAGAGAAAATAGGATTTTTGTACTCACCGTAAAATCCATTTCTCTGACTTCCATGGACTGACACGGCACCCACCCTTCATTTTAAGTTTGTACTGCTTTGTTACGAACTGAGGTCTGCTAGCTGCAGGTGGGAGGGTAATGTCCGGAGGGACCGCCCCCCTGGGCGGGGCTGTTCAGCTCTGGTTTATTCTAGAATGTTTTAACATTTAACATTCTGCCTAGGTCTTCTCCTGCAAGCAGGGACATATACTCACACGTTCAGTGATTAAGAGCCGCCGTGTCGGTCCATGGATGTCAGAGAAATGGATTTTACGGTGAGTACAAAAATCCTATTTTTTTCATTATAACTTGTTACTTCATCTTTATTTAGCTAAAAAAGAGCAGCTTTACATTTTAACAAGTATGTTTTTGTATTTCCAGCTTTTCTTTAAGTAAGCCTGGAACTGCCATTGCTAAATTTGGGTCTGTACCTTTTGGATCAAGTAAAAAAACGAATTTGCTGACTAACTGTCTTTGTGTGGGAGCTTTCTAAAACATGAAAGTGATAAGTTAAAAACAAACCTAAGATTATTTTAGTGTAGTCATCTCAGAATCTGTCATTTAGGACATGACTTAACATGTTTTTTGCTCTCCGTTTTAACTAACTTCGATAACATCCAAACCGTTGATGAAAACCACTGTACTTTTCGATACTAGCAGCACTTTAGCCTCCCTTTCAGTATAGTGAGCTGTGGCTCTAGTTCTGAGTCACTCATTCCATCATGCTGCACGCATAGTACTTGTACTGTCTATTATTTTCCCCCCTTTTTTCTTTCTTCACTGATGAAAGGTAATGAAAAGGTAATACTAGTGATAAAAAGAATTACAATACAATAGAACTAAAATGGTCAGCTACACCCCAATAGACATATGTTTAAATCTGATGCTTCTGTAAAGATGTCTCTTGTATGTGGACATAATGATTACATTTCATACATATTGTTTTATAATCTCCACTTGTCAGTAACCACTGCCTAAAATCCAATTTTTGAGAGTAGTTTTGTGATTTAGGAACCCCAGGTGTTCAGCTATGTGAAAAATGAGGCCAAGTATTCCTTATCTTACCCACTGTAAGTGGCGTACTACCTACTTAATGTTTCCTTACCAAATTATGAACACAATCCTGCAATGCTTCCTTTAATCCAAAATAACCTCTAAATGGACAGATACAGATTATCAGAGTACCAGAGTCTTGTCCCCTTTTTTGTAGACAACTCAGATTTTGACCAGTCTCCTCAACCTATGATGGTTGTCCACAGTCCTCAGCTCCCTTCGTCCGGTATACCCTACCTTTCCACTCTATTTATTTATTTTCTATTTTTTTCTTATTTTATAACATTTACACTACCTTAGGGTGAAGACCTTGGCTACATTTTTTTAAACTTTTCTCCTTAGTTGAGAATATGCATTTATTTTTTTATTTATGCAATTTCATTTCACCCTAACCCTTCTCATCATTGAAAATTGTTTTTCTAAGCTACCCATATATACTTTATGGTAAGGCTGCTCAAAAGATGTTTCAATTCCTATGCTGCAGGTTTGTCATTTGAAATTGTGTGCAAAGGGTGTTTTTCTTCTGTTGGTCTTAAAATGTTTTTGATGAACAGAAAAGATAATGGAAGCAAAAGACGGCTTTGCTGGCTAATGGCAATTTTTGGTTTATTTGTTTCTAAGTTGATTGATGTCCATCTTAAAAATGCAGAAGAGATTATCATTTTAGTAGTGAAAACTATTAATGATGCATAGTATTCTTTGGAAAACAAGTATCAAAGCAGGGGTCGACAACCGGTCGATTGCGGGCAGGTGACAGGTAGATTGTGTTCCTTCTTTGCCGACACCCAAAACTTGAATAGGAGGGGTTACATTTACTGCACTGATTCCCTATATTTATCACCTGTGGCAGCTGAATGCTGGATTCACCTCCTCTACCTCCCACTGGCATTCAACTGCCACAGCAGGCGGAAAATACAGGGGTTGTTGCACTAAATGCTGCCCCCGCCACCCCTCCTGTCTAGATTTTCCTTTTTGCTGCTGGATCCCACCTGTGTACTCCCCTAGTCCCCCCATCTCTGCAGCGCTGCTGGCTTCCCCTCTCGTTTCCCGGTGGCTGCTGCTGCGGATCTTCAGGATAGAGAGCGGGGAAGGTGATGGTAAATGTAATTTACCAACCCTTTCCTTTTCTGAATGAACACAGTGAGTGATCTGTATTGATCACCCACTGTGTTCATTCATAACTGAAGCATAGTAAACAGTGTTTACAGTGCTTCAGTTTGTGAATAAACAGGAATCTGCTCTGTACAGAGCTATTCCTGTTCATTCATTCTGTGCAGCTGAGGCTGAGGACACAGTCCTTAATCTTCTTTCTCTGTCTCAAAGATGAGACATCAGGGGTCTGTTTAGAGCCCTGATATTTTACCAAAACCCCCAACAGGGCTGCTAAAATAATTGTAAAAAAATAAAATAATAATAATAAAAACTACTGGCACAATCCTCTGCCTTACTGACAAAAGCCATTTTTGGGAAAGAAAAGACAAAGTCCACTGCCCTATTGACACTGTCTACTGCTCTACTTACTGACATTGTCCACTGCCTTACTGACACTGTCCACTGCTCTACTGACTGTGGGCTGTGTGTGGTTATTTTGTTGAGAGCTGTGAGGGGCAAGTCTATGCAAGGGTTTTATACAACCGTGAAGGAAAAGCAAGTGAGCAAGGCCCCTTTCACACTGGGACGGTGGGTGCGTCGGCGCTTTATTATTTTTAGCGCGCTTTACCGTCAGTTTCGCGGTGCTATTCGGCCGCTAGCGGGGTGCTTTTACCCCCCCGCTAGCTGGCGAGAAAGGTTTAAAACCACCACAAAGAGCCTCTGCAGAGTCGCTTTGCCGGCGGTATAGCCGCGGTGCCCATTGATTTCAATGGGCAGGAGCGGTATACACACCGCTCCTTCACCGCTCCAAAAATGCTGCTAGAAGGACTTTTTTTTACCGTCCTGCAAAGCGCACCAGTGTGAAAGGTGTCTTAGGGAATAGCAAATCAAGTGGAAACTGAGGCAAAGAATGAGGTAAGGAGGTGGGGAGTGTGAGGGCACCAGGGGGTCAGACAGATAGGATAGAGGAGGAGAACTTGTTGCTGGAGGAAGCCCCAATGGCAAAAAAATGCCTTGGGTATTATCCTCAGTGGGAAAGTGTGACTGTTTTGACAAAAAAAGATTCAAACCTATGCATTACATTATTAAAGTAACCTTCACAGTAAAAGGATGAATAAGACTATGAAGTGTGTTAACAGATGTTTTTTAATTGCAGAGTTTTCCATCAAAAGACCTCTTGCATTGCCAAACAAAAGATGTGATTGAAGCACACTTTATGTCTTCTGTGAAGGAAGCCGATGCTTTGAAACACAAGAGCCAAGTTATCAATGAAATGCAGAAGAAGGACCATAAACAGTTGTGGATGGGTTTGCAGAATGGTATGTATCTTGCTCATCTTTGTTGTTCTCAATAACTTATCTCTTGTTGTCACTATGATGGAAAACATATTGGGTAAACCACAATTACCGGTAACAGTTTTTAAGTTACGCATTGCATTCTGTATTTTTACAATTTTTTTTTTTAAACTGTTTGCATTTAAAAGACAAATAAACTTTACGTCTGCCATCGCAGTGTGAATCAGAATAAACCCCAAACCCATACTTCTCTTTTAACCCTAACTAGTCTTAAACTGTCCCCTCTCCCCTCCTAACACCTATGCTTACCAACCTGTGTAAGAAAGATATCTACTTACCTATTTTCAGCCCACTCCAGTACTGTCATATAACCTCCCTTGTGTCTGCCAATGGCGCTTCAGGGCAGAGGCGGTAGCACTCCAAAAAAGGCTAATAAAGCCTGAAGCAGTGACACCATCCATACTCTTCAATTGCCCATCCATTGTTGGCAGTGCTTCCTCCCCCCTGCAGCTGCGCTTGCTGACACATGGAAGCGGGGATCACGTGACGGCCTTAAAATAGGTGAGTATACATCTTTCCTTCACGTTTTAGGAGTAGTTGGGGTTAAAGCTAAGCTATACACATAACTGGATAAAAAAATTATTCTTTACCAAGGAACATACACATTCCACATTATGATTTATGCTACCAAATGAGTGTGTGCTGTAAATTGTCTCCAGCATTGCTCCTGTTTCTTCTTGCTGGAGGCTTCCATTTTACTGAAGCCCAGAGCCCCTGAACAGCAGTAAATCATAAAGCGGAACTAAACCCATCAATAAAACGGTTTAAAAAGACAGTTACATTCCTTGAATAACGGGATTGCTAACTGTCATATTTGCTTGTGTCCTCAACCAAACTGTCAAACCCTCAAATAACTGGTGTCATAACTGGTCACATGTGCAGCACTATGGCACCGTGGAACTTTAGTAAAAAAATAAATAAAGTCTTGCTAGATCACTTCAGGTTGGCCTCATTTGCAGGTATAGCTATCTAAAACATTAAAAATAAGTGTCTATACTGTTTAAATGCAGCAATACACTGTCTCACCCTGCTCTGCACATGCTCAGTTGCTCTCCATATTTAGGCATTTTAGGCACTGCCGAGTTTGTAGAGGCCGATCTGCTGACAGTGTAAAGCGGATTTAAACCCTCCTATCCTTTACAGCCAAGAAAACTGCTTCTGTTTGTTCTGCAACTGCCATGGTGCTGCACATGGGATCAGTTATGACACCAACCCTTTGGTAGTTTGACAGTTTGGTTGAGGACACAATCAAATGTGACCGTAGACATTTACATTCCTGGAATGCCAAAATTGCTTTTTGAAACCAGTAAATTAATGGGTTTAGTTCCGCTTTATGATTTACTGCGGGGGGCTCTGGGCTTCAGCAAAATGGCAGCCTCCAGCAAAAGGAAACAAGAGCAATGCTGGAGGCAATTTACAGCACACACTAATTTTGGTAGCATTATTAATAATGTGGAATCACATGCTAAAGAACATTATTTTTTATCACGTTGTTATGGGTATAATTCCACTTTAAGGTGGAGTTTTAAGTGAACCCTTCAGTAACTTCTCAGTCTCTATATATTGCATAATCTGTTCCTGATATGTCACAGTAACAGTTAAATTTTTCAGCAACGCCTTACCTTTTATCATTTTAAAGTATGTCCTTGAGCCTCAGTCAGTGACTTTACTTAGGCTGAGATGGTATCATCAGTCTGCTGCAGGTAGGAGAATGCATTTCTTCAGTCTCTTTACCCCCTGTGTTTAGACTGCAACATTGTAAATTTGTAGCAAAACACAAGGGAGCAGTGGCTGATCTGTGTCAGACATTTGTGGACACAGTCCAGTAAGTACATGATGAACCTGGACAATACCTAAAAAATATATCTCTATGAAATATAAAAAAAAAAAAAAAAAAAAAAAAAAGGATTGCTAAGGGAAATACTGCGATCGCTAACATTTTAATACATTTTTGGAAGGGTCGCATTTACACATTATTTAGCACATATCACTGAACATGACAAAATATATCCAACTTTAGGTCCTCTTTGTAGTGTATTTAAGTGATCAGATATGTTAAGCTATTGTTGCAGTGTTAAGTTTTTTGATATTATATTAAGTAGAGATTTGATGATTATCTGTTGCAGAGAACTTAAGATTATTATGAATCACTAGTAAAAAGGCCTGATTTAAATCAACTCAATTTGAATCATCATTTTTTAAGCGAAACTGTCATCTCTGTCCCGCAGCAGCTCCTCCTCAGACTCGCTGTTGACTCACCACCCATTCAATTTAATGGGACTGCTGGTGATGCGGCAGTGACACAACAAGGTGAGGGATATGGCGGCAGCAGGTGATTGGATGCCACTAACAGGCGCTAACATGATGGATCTGAAATGACAGGTGCTCTTTAAATGTAAGAACTTATTCTTGCTGGTAGTTAGATTCTTAAATATTTGCAAACAAAATGAAGTTTTCTTATTTAGAATAATAAGCTGCCAGGTTAGTAAAACCTTGATATCAGAACCGATTCAATCATACAGTTTGTAGTGTACATTAATTTGCAAAACAATGGGATAAAGGAATACTCCTGAACTTTGTTTTATCTCATGGTTACTGAGAAATTGTGTGAATGCATCAATGCAGTGCATGTTATCTCAACTTGCAGAGCTTGGATTCATTGAATGAATTTACCAAAAATGTAAATATTGCAGAGTTTACAGCTTCATGCTACATAACTAAGCTCCATTTCATGCTGCATAAACTAAAATATTAATGTATCTTAAATGAAAAACTATCTTTGGATAGATTTTTACTCCAAAAGCATTTTATTAAAAAAAAAAAATCATAAAAATCTAAATAAATCCGATTTTAAATCCAAAAAATCATTTTTGTTTTGATTTTTTTTAAATCCTTGATTTTCATCCACCCTGTGGGGTAAGAATGCAGATTAGTGCTCAATAAAAAAAAAAATTGTGGGAGTATGGGGGGGATTTTTGTGATCACATATTGCTCACACATCTTGGAGTGGGGAGCAGTTTGACATGTTCATCCTGCGCTCTAGATGGCCTTGTCCCAGCACTGCTGACAGCTTCCTGTTGCAGCTGTCTTTGTACCCGGGCCAGTGACTGCATTGGAGAATGTCAGGCGGGGAGAGGGTCGTTCTGGCCACCCACGTAGCAAATTTTAGCTGGTTCCCGATGAACTTTGAAATTTGCATAGTGTATGGCCAGTTTTAGTATGTATACTTGGCCTCTATAACAGTGGTTCTCAACCTTTCTAGTGCCGTGACCCCTTGATAAAATTTCCCAAGTTGTGGGGACCCCTAACCTACGAACGAACATTTAGCACTCCCTTCCACTCGTACAGTATTTAAACCCCTTATGGTACATTTTAGGATGTACCACTCTTTCTCTCTGTTTTCTTTTCTTTCCCTTTTATCGCTCTCAATCCTAATTTCTTGTTTTTTTTCCCCCCATCCCTCTCTCTAGCCATCTTTCTTGTTCTTTCTCTTATTTTTTCTCTCCCTTTTTCTTTGTTCCTCACCCTCTTTTCCTCTCCCTTCCATGTATTCTCTATTTTTTTCCTTTTCTTACTCCTTGGTGTGGGGGGGGGGGGGGGGGGGGATGGGATGAGTGGCAGTGCTGGGGGGAGTTCTGATCAACCAACTTAGGTGCTCTTGATCAAGGTCATCTGCTGATCTGAGAACTGAAGTGGGGACTTTTAATGGCAACTCTAATCACAGGTAGTGTTACTCACTGTTTCTCCGGCTCTGTGGTGTCTCACAGCAGTGACACCTATGCCGAAATCGGGAGATAGGGTCTCCTCCAGCCCCTCCCACTTCACATTCCTCACCAGTCAGCTGACCTCTAGTCTCTGCCCCCCCCCCCCAGCCATGCTGTGAACTGAATGGGTGGCTGCAAAGAGGCTGAGTGGGCGGCCACGGGCTCCAGGAACAGCCCGGCTGGGCGGCCACAGGCTCCAGGGACAGCCTAGCTGGACGGCCACGAAACGGCTGGGAGAGCGGTGCGGGCTTCAGGAACAGCCCAGGATTTGGTGACCCCTGGCAAATCATCATTCAACCCCAAGGGTGAGAACCACTGTTCTATAACAAGCAACTGTTGAAATGTCAGTCATGAAGGTGGAGTCTGTTTTTTTTTTTGGTTTGGCAACAGTCCCATAGAATTGCATTGTGAGATGAAGCTTCAAAAGCACAGCTATTGTATAGTATTAAGTGTGCTTTTCACAGTGCAGTGCTATTTAGAAAACCAATTTTTTTTAAACATTTTATAAATTGACAGGATTAATTACATTAAGTTTATCACGTTCACATACAGTATATGAAAAACACATCTATAAAAAAAAAAAACACAATACAACACATTCAATTTAACAACATAAATACTATAGCTTGATTACCAGTGTATGCATTACTTTTAAAACAGAAGTTCACAGGAAGATACAATACTGACAGTTAATATTGAGAGTTTCTATCAATTCACACCTTCTCCTTCTTAATATGATGATGCACAGTTTGATGTAAAAGAGTCTTTCCATTGCACTAGTGTTTACATGGCTGCTAACAGAATTCTGCTTTTGACAATATTGAGATAGAAGTAAGTGCTTGGATTATTGTTAGAATCCTATAAATATTGACACCTTATAACCTTATGACCCTTTGCACACCTAAGTGAAATGTGTAAAATGGGGCAGCTGTTGAGTTCTGAGAAGCACAAGACTACCGGAGAAAGCTTGTGGGCTCAGGATGGCATTTGGCGTCTCCCATCTGCTGATCAGCAATGACTCAGATGAGTAGTGACCTCCATCTTTCTGTTGCAGTATGACATATTGTAGCGTTCCAGGTGCAGCAAGGCAAAATACTTAACATTTAGTCATATATTTTTTTTCTTTATGTTTGTTTAACCGCTTTGCTGCCTCATTGTGAAATATTTCAGAAAGCCAATTTTACAGAAATAAAATGCACTAAAAGTGATGTCTTCTTTTATAGATTAAGGGAAGTGAATGATTGATTTTGGTATATTGTTTTGAATATACAGAATTAGGCTGGGTTCACACTATTGCAGGTTTTCCCGCATCCAATTCGCATGACAGGAGACTGACCGGCTCTAAATAGAGCTGGGTCACACATCTTCGGGACAGCCGCAGAGTGCACAGAAGAAGAGTCCTGTGCGTCGTCTTTTTCCGTGGTCGTAAACATGATTTTGCATCTAGCTATAGTCAATTGGCTATTGATGCTTAAAGAGTAACTCCACTTTTGTTGAGAAAAAAAACATTCTCCTTTGGGTGATCTATGTACGTTGCAAGGATTATAACAACCTTTGTTGAAGATTCCTACCTTTTTGTTATTCTGAAGAAATCACTGTTTGTTCCTCTGTGCTGAGTGGGTCTAATGGGAGTGGTTTCATAATTATCCGTCAGCTGTGCAGCTGCAGAGCTCTAATGAAGAAGGCTGCTGGGCCTGCATCCCTTTAGACATGTTCCTACTGGGAGTATCTCACCAAAAATGACATTTTTGTTGCAGGGGATGCCTAAAATCTGACTCGTATCTTAGGCAGACTTCTGGGAAAATTGGTGAGCCAAACACACAAGCAGGAAATTCTGTTTCTGGGGTGTGGTCAGTACACATTCCGTGTACAGAACACCTCCAGGTAGCCATTTTTCATTGCATTTTTAGAAAATTTGAGTGGCTGCAGATTGAAAAGGAAAGTTAATTTTGAATACCGTAACATTCAATTACAATATGACTTGTGTCGCAATTGTATACGCTATATTATTAATTCTTCTTTATTTGCTATTTTTTTCCCCCCATGAAATGGAGTTACCCATTAACATTAAAGGTTACCAGCCACTCTGGCTTCTTGAGCAGACTTAAGCAGACCTTTCATTGGATATATTACATTACATGCATGCTGCTAAATAATGTGTAAGTGTAATAACACTTGAATGTGTTTATTGCCTCTCAAACATCATATTACTCCCTAACAATATCGTCATCTTCTTTCTGCCTTTAAAGCCAGTGTCATAGTTTTAAGTTCTGCACTGTGCCTGCATGTGTTTGCACAGATCAGCCCCTTGTTACTGCCTATCACCCTATGTATGAAGTGTGTTAACAAGAAATTCTCTTCCAGCTGTCACAGTGAAAAAAGAAACAATAAGGCCCCTTGTACGCTTCAGCTTGAAAAAGCTCCGTACAGCTTCTTTTTTTTTTTTTTACTGAGCTACAATATAGCCCATGCACACTGGCGCGTAAACAAGCGCTGTGCATTCTTCAGTGAAAAAAAAAACAAACTATACAAATACATTTTTGGTTAGTAGTTTACGCCTAATGTGTGCAAATATGCACGATTGCGCACAAATGTACATACATAAATTTGCATATTGTGCAGAACAAAAACGCGAGAATGCGCTTTCACGCGTGTGCGTGAATTTGTGTGAAAATCGCGCGAACGCATATGCACGCAAATACATAAAGTCTGAAAAAGTAGATGCTCAAACAGGAGTATCGCGTGCAAGAGGCCTTATGCTGCTTTGTGATAACAAGAAATGTTCTCAACACGCTTTTTTATAAATAAGCCCCCTTGTATCTTGTTACAGTCTAACTTATTCGTAAAGGTAGAGGAGACTGAAGAAATGCTTACCTTGTGCAGACTAATGACATTCTCTCAGGCAGCATCTTTCAGCTTTGTCACATTTGTGCCTGGAGCTCAGAGACTTATTTTTATTTATAAAATGTATACTTGAAAATTACACTGTTACCCTCCTTCCTTCATTGTTGTCTGCTGTGTTCAAGTTTACGGTGTGGAGTTTTAGTTGAAAAGAGAGTCAGAAGGCAAACCACTTCTGCAGTGCTTTTTCTTTAGAATTTTTTTTTTGTAAATAAATAATGTATCCAGTATAATGATATACAGTGGATATAAAAAGTCGAGACACCCCTGTGGAAATGCCAGTTTTTTGAGATGTAAAAAAAAATAAAGATAAATTATTTCAGATTTTTTTTTTCCCACCTTTAATGTGACCAATAATCTGTGTATTTCAAGTAAAACCAAACAGAAATCTTTAAAGGTGGGAAAAATTGAAATAAAATATTTACAAAAAAGTGGTTACATAAACATGTACACTTAAACTTTGTTTGAAGCACCTTTTGAATTTATGACAGCATTCAGTCTTTTGGGGTGTGAGTCTTTCAGCATGGTACATCTCGCCTTAGCAATCTTTGCCCACTCTTTCTTGCAAAAGTATTTCAAATCTGCCAGATTGCTTGGGAAGTGCACACCCCACAAATTTATTTTTTATTTCTTCTTTATTGTAAATTTTTCATTATTACAAACCAAAATACATTATTATTGGGTATAGTGCTTATCACTTATACATCGTGTGCCTAAATTCCTAATTTCTAACACCATACATATGATCAATCTACAACAATTTAAGAGGTTTTTTTTCTTTCCTTTTCTTACATATATTCTCTAAACATCATGACAAGTATTTAGCCACAAATAATAACATATTCATAAACATACAAAAAACAAACAAACAAAAACAAAAACAAAAAAAAGTCCTTAGGCAAATAAATTGACTGTTCCTGCCCTCTATAGAATTCTGTATATCTGTACTTATATACAAAGTTACCTCTGCCAGCTGCTTAAGGCCCCTTTCACATGGGCGAACCGTATGTCCGTTTTTCACCCATCCGTTTTCGGATGAAAAACGGACATACATGTATCCCTATGGGATAGCAGATGTCAGAGGATGAGCATCCGCTGACACCCTATCTCACCCGTGTCCGCCATGCTCCGTTTTTCAGGATAGAAAAATTTCTATTTTTCTATCTGTCTGCGGAGCGGATCGGATGAACACGGACAGACGGTCCGTGTTCATCCGATCCCCCATAGGGGAGAGCGGAGATCTGACAGGGCGGTCCCTGCACAGTGTGCGGGGACCGCCCAGTCATCCGCCGGCTCAGCGTGGATCAACGGAGCGATCCCCGCTGAGCAAGTGGAGGTTCACGGGGCGGATCATGACTGATCCGCCCCGTGTGAAAGGGGCCTAAGTCAGTAGTTTCTTCTCTACTTATTGATATAACCCTCTACCTCTATTTTCCGTCTGGTACCTTATTTACTATCCATAACTACACTTGCCCACCCTTCTAAAGATCAGCGAGAGCCAATGAGGATGGGGCTAACCGTGGAACCGATATCCATGGTTTCCACAGTTTGTACAGGTAATTGGGTATGCCTCTGTTACAATAGATCTGTTGTTCCTTCAAAATATTGTCATTTACCTGAAGGCGCCAATCCTCAAATGAAGGTGCACTCGGAGATATCCACCTTAGGGCAATTAGCTTTCGTGCCATAAACAGTAATCTGCTAACTGGTGTCAGAATCTCAGGGGGCATAAATTCTTCATCAAGGTAGCCCAGCAAGCAATTTTAGGGTCCTTATGGCTATATGTGTTAAAGGTTTCATTAATTGTATTTACCACCTCTCGCTAGTATCTAGACAATTTGGGACAGTTCCACATCATATGTATTAAATCAGCAGGAGATTTTTGGCATCGTGGACAGTCCGGGGAATCCCGCCTGCCCCACTTAAATAATTTGACCGGCGTTCTATAAACCCTGTATATTATAAATAATTGTGTCAAGCATTGTGCCGGTGATAGTGACACTAGCGGTACCCTTTCTAATATTATTTGCCAGGTATCATCTGACATATCCCCTATATCTAGCTCCCACCCTCTTCTGCCTGGGCTAACACCTTCATCTCGATATGATCTCGTAAATTGTCCATATAGAGATGAGATCAAGCCTTTTTTTTTCAGTCAACCGTGCTAATCAAGTTATAAGTGGCATTGGTTTTATCACTTTCTTTTCCCCTTTAAAATGAGATTGTGCCGCATGCCGTAATTGTAAGAATTAAAAAAAAAAAAAAAACTATGATGAGGTAAATAAAAAGTTTCCCACAAATTTTCAATTGGATTCAGGTTCAGACTCGGACCATTCCAAAACGTTGATGCTTTTTTGGTGAAGTCATTCCTCCGCCTTCACTAAAGTCCCAGTTCCAGCTGCAAAAAAACAGCCCCAAAGCATAATCCTGCCAGCTGTTGGTGTGATTATTTTTTTTTGGGCGATGCAGTGTTTTACACCCATCCTTTTTGCAATTATGGCCACAAAGTTCAGTCTTGATCTCATCAGAAAACCATCCAAGACTGGTTACATTTTGCAAGTCTGCTAAAAGCATGTGGGGAAAATGTGTTATGTCTGATGAGATGTGATTTATCTTGTTTACATCTCAAAAACCTGTAATTTTGACTGGGGTGTGTGTATATACACTATATTACCAAAAGTATTGGGACACCTTTACATGAACTTTAATGGAATCCCAGTTTTAGTCTGTAGGGTTCAATTGTGAGTTGGCCCACCATTTGCAGCTGCAACAGCTTCAACTTGTCTGGGAAGGCTGTCCACAAGGTTTAGGGGTGTGTCTATGGGAATGTTTGACCATTCTTCCAGAAACGCATTTGTAAGGTCGGGGGCTGATGTTGGACGAGAAGGCCTGGCTCACAGTCTTCGCTGTAATTCATCCCAAACCTTTTCTATCAGGTTGAGGTCAGGACTCTGTGCAGGCCAGTCAAGTTCCTCCACCCCAAACTCACTCATCCTGCATTGTGCACTGGTCCAAATCATTTGTTGGGGGGGGGGGATTATGGTGTGGGGTTGTTTTTCAGGAGTTGGGCTTGGCCCCTTCGTTGCAGTGAAGGGAACTCTTCAGCATACCAAGACATTTTGGACAATTTCATGCTCCCAACTTTGTGGGAACAGTTTGGTCCGTAAAGACATGGATGAGCAAGTTTGGGTGGAGGAAATTGACTGGCCTGCACAGAATCCTGACCTCAACGAGATACGCAAACAACTTTGGGATTAGTTAGAGTGGAGATTGCGAGCCAGGCCTTCTCATCCACATCAGTGCCTGACCTCACAATTGCGCCTCTGGAAGATTGGTCAAACATTCCCATAGACACACTCCTAAACCCTGTGGACAGCCTTCCCAGAAGAGTTGTAACAAAGAAAAAATGGTGCACATCCAATCCTGTTTGTTAAGTCACCAGGATGACATCAAAAAGGACACCAACAACTGTGCTTAATCTTTAACCACTTCAGCCCTTTGGTTGCTCAATGACCAGGCTATGTTTTGCGATACGGCACCGCATTGCTTTAACTGACAATTGCGCAGTTGTACAAAGTTGTACCCAAACAAAATTGATGTCTTTTTTTACCACAAATAGAGCTTTCTTTTGGTGGTATTTGATCACCTCTGCAGTTTTTATTTTTTGCGCTATAAACAAAAGAAGAGTGTCAATTTTGAAAAAAACACTATCATTTACTTTTTGCTATAGTAAATATCCTTTTTTTTTTTTTTAAGAAATTTTTTTCCTCCATTTAGGCCGATATGTATTTTTCTACATATCTTTGGTAAAAAAAAATCGCAATAAGCGTATATTGATTGGTTTGCGCAAAAGTTTTAGCGTCTACAAACTATGGGAAAGATTTATGGCGTTTTTATTATTATTATTTTTTACTAGTATTGGCGGTGATCTGTGATTTTTAGCGGTATTGCGGCGGACAGGTTGGACACATTTTTGGGACCATTGACATAGTCATTTACAGAGCGATCAGTGCTATAAATATGCACTGATTACTATGTAAATGTCACTGGCAAGGAGGGGGTTAACACTGGGGGGCCATCAAGGGGTTAACTGTGTTCCCTATTTGTGTGTTCTAACTGTGGGGGGATGGGACTAACTAGGAGAGATGACAGATCGTGTTTTCTACTTTGTAGAAACACACAATCTGTCTTCTCTCCTCTGACAGCACAGGGATTTGTGTGTTTACAACCACAAACCCCCGTGCTGCCACTCGTGGCCGGTGGCGATTGCGCTCGCCAGCCACGCACATTGGGTTCCCCGCTGTGCAGCGGGCACTCGCGTGCCCTCTGGTGGCTCTCCTGGGCAAGCCCGTATATGTACGGGATTTCGCTCAGGAGAGCCATTCTGCCGCAGTATATCTGCGTGAGCCGGTTGGAAACCAGTTAATGATTAAGCACAATTGTACTGTGTGAAACGCATCTACAAGACTGTGTTGGTGTCTTTTTTTTAATGTTATCCTGGTGATTTAATAAACTGCATTGGACTTTCATCGATGTGCAGCCATTTCTTCTTTGTTACATATACCTACGGAGGCGGGCCGGGGCTTGCACTTGATTGGAATCCTATTGAGCTTAATCCATTCACCTGGAGCGGTGAGTTCTTTATCCCTCCCAGAAGAGTTGAAGCTGTTATAGGTACAAAGGGTGGGCCAACCCAATAGTGAACCCTACGGACTAAGACTGAGATGCCATTAAAGATCATGTGCGTGTAAAGGCAGGCGTCCCAATACTTTTTGTAATATAGTGTGTATGTATTGTTTTCTTTATTTCTTTTTGAGCCCTTTTGGCTATGTCCTGTATGCCCAGGCATTGAAGTGGAGCAGCCAGGATCTATTTTTCTTTCTCGTACATCACGGGACACAGAGCGACATAGTCATTACTAATGGGTTATATAGATACCTTCAGGTGCTGGCACTGGCAACTTCCAAAACCGGAAGTACCCTCCCCTATATAAGCCCCTCCCATCCGGGAGCACCTCAGTTTTTTGCCAGTGTCTAAGGTGTTGGCCAAGAAGAAACATGTGTTTTTCACTGAGCTTGCGTACAGGTTCTTTTGGGCCTCAGTAAGCTATTCCGGATCCGACCAAAAAAGCTTCATAGCTAAACGGTCGGTACCCGGGCCTTGCAGAGAAGAGCAAGGTTTTGCCTGTAATGCTTCTCTTAGGAGAGCTGGACCCTGGGATCCAGAGCTCTGGTCATACCCATGACCAAGATGTTTTCTGTGCAGGGTGCTATACAGGTCCAGGGGAGTGGAATCCTTGGGAACCCGGTCCCTGAAGGTTTAATTACAATGCCTGCCGTGATAGGTGAAGTTTGGGCTTCTGTGGACCAAACAAAGTCCTGCGGCGGGGAACAGGTAAGTGGGGGCCCCCAGGAACTTGGTTCTATTGGGGGACCCCCAAGCCTAATTTGTCTTTCTGTCTGTTACCCAACGGTATTCCCGCTAATATCTGTGCATGCCTGTAACTACTAAAAAATTAATAATTTTAATAGTGGTCAAGAAAAAAAAAAAAAAATATATATATATTTAATATATCAGACTGCGGTACCTGTGTTAATCCACTAGAGGCCGCTGTGGAACGTTTCTTGTCATGTGGACTAGTTTCTTTTTATCAGAGCAAGTCCAGGCAGATGGTGAGTTCTCTTAAGGGAAACTGCTTCCTCTGCCATGTTGCAATGCTCGTCCATCCCCCGGCCTGCGGCAAAAGGGGCCCTGGCTCTTGTCCCTGGTTTCCTTTTCAAAATTAGCGCCGAAGGCGCACGTGGCCGTGCGCGTGCGCGTGCACGCGCCTCTATATATAGAGGTGAGCCGGGAAAGGGGGCGGAGCTTGGGGGATGACGCTCTGTGCGCGCCGCAGCGCTTCTGTGCATGTGCGGGCGTCCCAGCATGTTAAAAACCACAATTATGTGTTGTGAGCTGGCTATGGAGTGCAGAGACAGAGCTGGCAACATTTAGAAAAAGGCATACAGCAAGCGGTTGATGCAGGCATCCCCATAGAAAGGCACATTAGTAGACACCAACTGGTTTTATAGCAGCATTTGTGCTAGACTATTGTCAGTAAGTGGTGTATTTCGGCTGGAGTACCTCAGCTTTGGGCTTAGGAATAATGCCGTAAAAAAACTCCGGGACTAAAAATTCCAGGAAGCATAGGGGGTCTCCATCGGGCTCTGAGGATCTTGGGCATGCTTCGGCTGCACCAGTCTCCCCTGAAGAATCAGAGGTTAGTGACCGTAGAGCACCCTCAGGAGTACCTGGTACTGTGGCTGTCCTCAGTTCACCTGCTCCTGTGTATGTAACAGAGGAGATTTTTTCCTCAGCTCTGGGAGGGCTGGAAGAGAGATTGTCAGCATTGATCACTGCTTCCCTGTCACAGGAAAAAAGCGCTCAATCTCCGTCTCCTCCCTCAGAGTGCCTGTTAGCAGAGCAACAGTCCCATACAGGGATCGACCTGCCTGAAGGGGATCAGGATGAGGTCGATTCTGTTGTAGAGGAATCAACAGTGGAAGGGCCATTCTCAGCATCACATGCTGAAAGGTTATGGGTTCAGTCCCTGACTAATATGGTCCGATCAGCATTTAAAATGCCCCTTGCGGAGCTATCATCCACTTCTGTCTCCTCGTTGGGGTCGCTAAAAGCTCCCCAGACTGTTTGTTCCTTTCCGATCCATCCTTTACTGGAAGGGCTCATTTACCAGGATTGGGAACATCCTGATAAAATATTTACTCCTCCCAAGAGAAGTAAATATGGTCTATCCCATGTAGGATAAGTTCAACAAAAAATGGAGTGTCGATACAGTGGACGCAGCCATCTATTGTGTGAATAAATCACTGACATGTCCAGTGGATAATGTCCAAATGTTCAAGGACCCAATAGATAAAAAATTGGAGTCCTTATTAAAATCTGCTTTTTCTACAGCAGGATTGGTGACACAACCAGCAGTGGCAGCTATTGGGGTCTGCCAAGCAGTGAAGGATCAGTTGAAACAGGTCTTAAGGGACTTGCCGGATCAGCAGGCTCTTGCCCTAGCTGATCTACCTAGAGCCTTATGCTTTGCGGTGGACGCTATAAAGGATTCAATCCATCAGGCCTCCCGCCTTACGCTGTCTGTAGTACATATGCGCAGGCTTTTATGGCTCAAAAACTGGTCTGCTGAAGCTCCCTGTAAAAAATTGCTGGTCAGCTTCCCATTTCATGGTGAACGCTTATTTGGGGAAGACCTGGACAAATATATCCAGAGAATTTCCAGCGGTAAAAGTACACTTTTGCCGGTTAAAAACAGAGTTAGAGGTCCCTCTTTTAAGAGGCCTGCTTCTCCAGTCCCTAGGACATCGGCTGTGAAACAGTTCCGACGGCCTCCTCGGTCAAATCCCGGAGGTAAAAATCAGGGACAATTGCAGGGTAACAAGAAGCCCTGGAGCAGGAGAGGTACAAAACCTCCCCCAAAGTCAAATGCATGAAGGGTTGCCCCCACTCAATCGGGTGGGGGGAAGACTTCAGTTGTTCGCAGAGACCTGGCGGGACACGATCAGAGACAGATGGGTGCTCTCCGCAGTAAATCTGGGATACAAATTGGAGTTAAAAGACTCCCCTCCTTCCCACTTTATAAGGTCAAACGTGCCAAGGGATCCCCAGAAGAGAGGATCCCTCCTGTTGGCACTAGAACAATTATTGCTCCAAGCAGTAATTATAGAGGTTCCCCTGGAAGAATGGGGGTTCGGGTTTTACTCAAACCTCTTTACAGTCCCGAAGCCAAACGGGGACGTGAGGCCCATATTAAATCTAAAAGGGCTAAACAAATTCCTACATATCAGGACTTTCCGGATGGAGTCGATTCGGTCGGTGGCCACTGCCCTACAAGGGGAGGAATGGTTAGCCTCGATCGACATCAAAGATGCTTATTTGCACATTCCCATCTTTCCAGCCCACCAAAAATTTCTACGCTTTGCGGTAGAAGGGCGCCATTTTCAGTTCAGAGCCTTACCCTTCGGTCTGGCCACAGCACCACGAGTGTTCACAAAAATTCTGGCCCCATTATTGGCCAATCTAAGAACACGAGGTGTAACGATAATGGCATATCTAGACGACTTGTTGCTGATAGACCACTCAGTGGAAAAACTAGAAGTGGTTGTTCACGAGACAATCAAGTATCTGGAATATCACGGTTGGATTATCAACCGAGACAAGTCAGCCCTAAAACCAGTCAAAAGTCTGGAATACTTGGGGCTAAGGCTGGATTCAGACCAGAGAAAAATTTTCTTGCCTCAAGAAAAGGGGTCGTCTTTGAGAGATTTGATCCACTTAGTGGGTTCAAAAAGTCAGCCATCCATACGCCTGTGCATGAGGCTGCTGGGAAAAATGGTGGCATCATTCGAAGCAGTACCCTACGGTCAATTCCATTCAAGGAATTTGCAAAGGGCCATACTGTCAGCCTGGAACAAAAAAGTTCAGGCTCTGGACTTACCAATGTCCTTGTCCCCTTCCGTTCGCAAGAGCCTCCGCTGGTGGTTGGTTCCCCAGAATCTGGAAAGAGGGAAATCCTTCAGTCCGATTTCTTGGAAGGTGGTCACTACAGATGCCAGCCTTATAGGCTGGGGAGCAGTACTGGAGCAATGGTCTCTCCAGGGCAGATGGTCGGATGCGGAAAAGGCCCTGCCCATCAATCTCTTAGAGATACGAGCAGCCCGGTATGCCCTAGTAGCATGGACATCCAAACTCCAAGGGTCCCCTGTCAGAATTCAATCAGACAATGCCACAGCAGTGGCATATATCAATCATCAGGGGGGCACCAGGAGTCGCGCAGCCCAGAGGGAAGTAAATTACATCCTGAGATGGGCAGAAAGCCATATCTGCGGTATTCATTCCAGGAGTGGAGAATTGAAAGGCGGACTTTCTAAGTCGCCAACAATTATGCCCAGGGGAATGGTCCCTTCATCCCGAGGTTTTCCGGACAATATGTCAGCGGTGGGGAACACCGGATGTAGATCTGCTAGCATCCAGATTCAACGCAAAAGTGGACAGGTTTGTCTCTTGGACAAGGGATCCCCTAGCTTGCGGCTCGGATGCCCTAGTGTTCCCTTGGGATCAGTTCAAGCTGATATATGCATTCCCACCGCCACAATTGTTACCTCGATTACCTCGATTACTTCGCAGAATCAGGGTAGAAAAGAAACCAGTGATTCTGGTGGCTCCAGCGTGGCTCCGAAGAGCATGGTACGCGGAGATTGTAAAGATGTCTGTGGGGAGTCCTTGGACCCTCCCACATCGTCCGGACCTGCTTTCGCAAGGACCGATATACCACCCTTCCTTACCAGCCCTAGGTTTGACGGCCTGGCTATTGAAGCCCACATTCTAAAAAAGAGAGGGCTCTCTAATGCTGTGGTATCTACCATGATCAATGCCAGGAAGCCGGTATCCAGGCAGATCTACTATAGAATCTGGAAGGCGTACATCGCCTGGTGTGAGGCCAAGAAATGGCATCCACGTAAATACGTAATAGGTAGGATTCTGGACTTCCTACAATGGGCTGTAGATAGGAAGCTTGCCTTGAGTACTATCAAGGGTTAGATTTCGGCCTTGTCAATATTTTTTCAAAGGCCCTTGGCTTCGCATTCACTAGTCAAAGCCTTTATACAAGGAGTGATGCGTATTAGTCCTCCGGTTAATATTCCCATATGTCCATGGGATCTAAACTTGGTTCTGTCGGTTCTACAGAAACAACCATTTGAACCATTACAGCATATTTCCCTGGTTCTTCTCACCAGGAAATTGATTTTTCTAGTAGCCATTTGTTCGGCTAAAAGAGTGTCGGAATTAGCAGCTATGTCCTGTAGGGAGCCATATCTGGTTATCCATAAGGACAGAGTAGTGTTACGTCCTCATCCAGCCTTTCTTCCTAAGGTGGTATCGAGGTTTCATTTGAACCAAGATGTGGTTCTTCCTTCTTTTTTCCCCAAACCTACTTCGGTAGAGGAAAAGTTATTGCATTCTTTGGATGTAGTAAGAGCAGTTAAAGCTTATCTAAAAGCCACTGCTCAGATTCGCAGAACGGATACTTTGTTTATTCTGCCGGAAGGCCCCAGAAGGGGTCAGGCAGCGTCAAAATCTACTTTAGCCAAGTGGATTCGACAGGTCATAATGCAAGCCTATGGCTTGAGAAGGAGACCGCCTCCGTTCAAAGTTAGGGCGCACTCCACGAGAGCAGTTGGAACTTCATGGGCAGTGCATCACCAGGCCTCCCTGGCTCAAATCTGTAAGGCCGCAACATGGTCTTCAGTACACACGTTTACTAGGTTCTACCAGGTGGACGTTAGAAGTCAGGAGGATGTCGCCTTTGGGCGCAGTGTGTTGCAGGCCGCAAAAGATCCTCATGTCTGATAGCGCTCAGCTTATATATGGTGTATCCCCCCCCTCGTTGGGCATTGCTTTAGGACATCCCATTAGTAATGAGTATGTCGCTCTGTGTCCCGTGATGTACGAGAAAGAAAATAGGATTTTTATAACAGCTTACCTGTAAAATCCTTTTCTTGGAGTACATCACGGGACACAGAGCTCCCACCCCTCTTTTTGGGACACTTATTGCTTTGCTACAAAACTGAGGTGCTCCCGGATGGGAGGGGCTTATATAGGGGAGGGTACTTCCGGTTTTGGAAGTTGCCAGTGCCAGCACCTGAAGGTATCTATATAACCCATTAGTAATGACTATGTCGCTCTGTGTCCCGTGATGTACTCCAAGAAAAGTATTTTACAGGTAAGCTGTTATAAAAATCCTATTATTCAACACAACTTTATCATGTATTTTGTTCAAAAAAAAACTGGGGATTAAATTATATTTGCATATATACAGTGCATCCGGAAAGTATTCACAGCACTTAACTTTTTCCACATTTTGTTATGTTACAGCCTTATTCCAAAATTTATTAAATTCATTATTTTTCTCAAAATTCTACAAACAATACCCCATAATGACAACGTGAAAAAGGTTTGCAAATCTTTGCAAATTTATAAAACAAATAAAAAAAAAAAAAACCTTACATAATGTAATGTATTCACAGTCTTTGCTCAATACTTTGTTGAAGCACCTTTGACACCAATTACAGCCTCAGGTCTTTTTGAATATGGTGCTACAAGCTTGGCACACCTATTTTTGGGCAGTTTCTCCCATTCTTTGCAGGACCTCTCAAGCTCCATCAGATTGGATGGGGATCGTCGGTGCACAGCCATTTTCAGATCTCTTCAGAGATGTTCAATCGGGTTCAAGTATCACATACCTGGGGCTGGAGGCCAATGGAGAGAGAGGGCTTTCCCTACGGCTAAGTTCCCGACCCCCCTGAGGGTAAAAACAGGAGAGGTCAGGCCAAAAGTCACACAGGTCACCTGCTGGACTGTATGCAGGAGGTTCCAGAGTACAGTTGGTGTGCTGGCGTAGAATCAGCAGACAGGTGGCGCCCGTGAGGTGTTGCAGAATTCGGATAATGCTGCGACTGGAGCATGGTCAGAAGGAAGCCTAGGTCATGAGGCGGATGGGTAGCAGACGTGGTCAGGTGGATAGCTGAGGTCGAACACAGGGAGAAAACAGGAGACAGGCCAAGGACAAGCCAGATAGGTAACAGCAGACAGGAGCAGAAAGACCACGGAGATAACACACTGGAGGAGCCGAAGATCAACCAGCAAATGCAGACACTAGCAGACTTCCTTATATAGGCCCATGTGACCTGCTGGTAGAGATGCTGGGTTCTAAAGTCCTTCTCCTGCCATAAGTGCTGGTAGAGATGGTGGGTCTTATCCTGCTGTTGGTTCCCTGACATCAAGTCTGGGCTCTGACTGGGCCACTCAAAGACAGTCACAGAGTTGTCCCGTAGCCACTCCTTTGTTATCTTGGCTGTGTGCTTAGGGTCATTGTCCTGTTGGAAGATGAACCTTCGCCCCAGTCTGAGGTCCAGAGCGCTCTGTAGAAGGTTTTCATCAAGGATGTCTCTGTACATTGCTGCATTTATCTTTCCCAAGTTCCTGCTGCTGAAAAACATCCTCACAGCATAATGCTGCCACCACCATACTTCACTATAGGGATGGTATTGGCCAGGTGATGAGCGGTGCCTGGTTTCCTCCAGACATGACGCTTGCCATTCAGGCCAAAGAGTTCAATCTTTGTTTCATCAGACCAGAGAATTTTGTTTCTCATGGTCTGAGAATCCTTCAGGTGCTTTTTGGCAAACTTCAGGCGGGCTGTCAAGTGTTTTTTTTTTTTTTTTCTTATCTCAAATAACTTTTTAGAAAAGGTTTTGTCATTTTACATACAACAACCCAAACAAAAATGAAAGTAAAAAGTTACATAAAGAGTTAAACAATAAACAGTACATGTAGTCTCAGATATTTCTGGTGTTCTCTATCAATTCCTAATAGACAGGGCCGGCATCAGGGGGGTACGGCCAATATAACTGTAAGGGGCCAGAGGAAGGCAGGACGGGTGAAGGGGAGCCATGTTGTGCAATATAAAATCTCGCAGCTCCCCATGGGCAAGCCATGGGGAATGTTGGTGGTCAGGCTCGAGTGGGCCCAGGCTTAAAGCTGTGTAAGGGGCCCAAACATTTCTGATGGCTGCCCTGCCTATAGAACTAAGCTCTAACGAGCAGGGCCCTCTGATTCCTCCTGTATTGAATTGTATTGTAACTGTACTGTCTGCCCTCAATGTTGTAAAGCGCTGCACAAACTGTTGGCACTATATAAAAGCTGTCATTAAAGAGGATCATTAAGACATCCAAAGAGTTCTGTCACAGACAAGTATGATATTTTCAGGATAATGCTTTTACCTTGATTAAACAATATTGAAATGAGGAATACACAATATACTCCAGCAAATAAAACAGTAGTAAAAAACAAACAAAACAAAACAAACTATGAGCCATCCTACTGCTATAAGCCCCGAGTGTGCATATCAAATTATCACATGGCGCTTCGGACCAACAGTCAGCCAAATCACCAGATCTGGAACTAACATTGTAACAGCCTTAGGCCTGGTTCACACCTATGCAGGTTGCAATTAATGCATATTCCAGGTGCATTTTCCATTTTTTCAAGTTTTTGATCCATTGAGGTCCATGGAGCCAAAAACGCAACCTGCTGGTCCCTGGCACTTTCCATAAAATGCACCGATGTGAAAGTGACTCATAGGAAACCATGTTAAATGGACTGTATTGTGTCTCTGCAAAACTGAAAACGCACTAAAAATGCATAGGTGTGAACCAGGCCTTTAAGATACTAAGGCTAATGGAGCCAGGCCAGGAGTCTGTAACCAAGGTTCCCATATTTTATCACACTTGAATGGAGTACCCCAGAGCTTCAAAAGTCATGTGCCTTTTTACTGAGGCGTGGCTTCCATCTGGCCACTCTACCATACAGGCCTGATTGGTGGAGCGTTGCAGAGATGGTTGTTCTTCTGGAAGGTTCTCCTCTCTCCACAGACAAACGCTGGAGATCTGTCCGAGTGACCATCGGGTTCTTGGTCACCTCCCTGACTAAGGCCCTTCTCTCCTGATCGCTCAGTTTGGCCAGGCGGCCCGCTCTAGGAAGATTGGTTTGGTGATTCCAAACTTCTTCCATTTTCGTTTTTCTTTTTAATAAATTTAAATTGAAAAAAAATAAGATTTCAAAGCAACTTCTTTCACATTGTCATTATGGGGTATTGTTTGTAGAATTTTGAGGAAAATAATAAACTTAATCCATTTTGGAGTACGGCTGTAACATAACAAAATCTGGAAAAAGTGAAGGGCTGTGAATACTTTCCAGATGCACTGTGGATTTGATAAATGGCTGCGCAAAACAAAAAATGTCAAATACTATCTTTTTATCTTACAGAACCTCTGCGTTCAGAAAATATATAATGTTTTGGGGTTGTAATTGTCTAGCCTAAACTGCTGATTTAACGAGTTAAGAGCAAGGCCTGTAAACAGGAACCTGGGATCCCTATTAGTATAGGGTTGTCATCATCAGAATTTCCTTCAGCTCCGTTGGGCGGCACTGAGGCCTCCCTGGAACCACCATGTCTAATTCTGACTCTTTCTGTTTATGCCCAGTTACTGGAGCAGTTTACTGCAGATACCCTATGCGAGTTTTGATGCCATTTCTAGCAGAGTCTGTCTCTGACCCTCTTGAGTCCATAAATAATGGTGGGCTTGTAACCCCTGTTGCCATTTTTTATTCAGATTTAGAGTCACAAGAGTTTTTTTTTTTAGATCACCACAGTCTCCTAAAGTCGACTCAGACATACAGGGGATTGTTTATATCCTTATTGATGCAGTAAGCACTACTATGCATCTGGAGGATCAGCCTGCTGTCCCAGGTCCAGGGTCTTTCAGAAATCCCACAGCTGCAAAAGATCTTTCCGCTACACCCACCTTTTGAGTGTTTTTTTTTTTTATGGGAATGAGAGACATCCTGAAGGGTCCTAGGCCCCACCTATGAGTGTGTCCAGAACATTTTATCCTTTTGAGAAGTGATTTGTAAACTGGTGGTCTGTGTCCATTGTGGATGCAGCAGTAATCCACAGAAATATCACTAAAAGGGTGTGCTCACCTTTTTGGGACTTTACTGTCCTACAGTTTAAATCAGGGCTTGACAAATTTGCTTGGAATCTAGGAGCCAGCTAAAAAAAGTTAGGAGCCAGGTTTTTTTTTTTTTTCATTAACGACCGATGCGTGCAGAAACGAACGCATACGTGAGTAGCGCCCGCATATGAAAGCGGTGTTCAAACCACACATGTGAGGTATCACCGCGATCGGTAGAGCGAGAGCAATAATTTTAGCCCTAGACTTCATCTGTAGCTCAAAACATGCAACCTGTAGAATTTTTTAAATGTCGCCTATGGAGATTTTAAAGGGTAAAAGTTTGTCGTCATTCCACGAGCGGACGCAATTTTGAAGCGTGACATGTTTGGTATCAATTTACTCGGCGTAACATTATATTTCACAATATAAAAAAAAAAAATCAGCTAACTTTACTGTTGTCTTATTTTTTAATTAAAAAAAGTGTATTTTTTCCTCAAAAAAGTGCGCTTGTAAGACCGCTGCGCAAATACGGTGCGACAGAAAGTATTGCAACGACCGCCATTTTATTCTCTAAGGCGTTAGAATAAAAAATATATATAATGTTTGGGGGTTCTAAGTAAAGGGAAGGAGATGGGCGGGCAGTGAAACAGGCAAGCATTGCTGGTTGCCTTGTCATACCAACGGCGACCACAAGAGGGCGCCAGATTACAGAATTAATCATAGGCCTGCAGAAGGCCGCAAAGCCACGGCCTCAATTACCGGCCAGCGCGGGCCCGACGAGATTGCGCGATCGAGGGGGGGGGGGTGTGGGCGGCACACAGAGACACAGGAAACCTCAGCTGTGCTGCCTCAGGCGCCAGGTCGCTAATTCTAGTCGCATTTGCGACCTGGCGCCTGGGTTTTGTTGAACCCTGGTTTAAATGATAAGTTCACCTTTTGTAAAAAAAAAATTATAATTGCACATCTTTTGCAGGTAGAAAAATTTACATTTATTTATTTTTTTACGCTGCAGCCTTTAACCCTTTGCTCCCACACGGGTTCAAAGTGTGGATCCTGCAAACACACAGTAAGCTGTCTGCCCATACCTCCGATACGGGCTGACAGTTACTGAATGGCAGGAAGAATCTATGTACTACGAGGACACTCGCTAGCACTCTTGCAGTTGAATGAGAACTACAAGCCGTCGGCCACGGACAGTACTTCTAGTCTATTTTATTAACAGGAAACTGTGAATGAATGATGCGGCTGTGTGCGGAGCCCCACACACCTACGCTGTTTTTAAATTGTGACAGCAGGTCTGGGTAGATGATGGGTCACTAGGAGCATGTTACACCCTAAATATGAATTTAAAGGTGAACTTGGTCTTTAATTGCCTCCTTAGATCCAAGTTTAAACTACTGGTATGACCCTCCTCCCTGTGTTCGTGGCAACCCTGATGTGTCAAACTGTGTCTAAAAGTTTAAAATCCCACAGATTGGGGGGGGGGTCCCTGATTTATAGAGCAACTGGAGCAATTGTCTGGAGCCTTGTGCTTTTGATGTCTGCACTAACATGTAAGATTCTGATGAGATGTTCAAGGAACATCTGATCCACCAACCCTTCAAGGAACATTGTCTCTTTGGCTCTACTCCTGACACAGTCATTAGCAATGCCATAGGTGGCTAGTGTGTGCTGCTGCCTCAACACCGGAGATCTGTGAAAGGGTCAAAGGAACCCTTTTGTCTCTTCTACTTTGGCAGAAATAATTTTAGGCCTTTGGAAGCTAACTCTCACTCAGACCTTTTAGGACCTGAGCCAGAGGTCAGCTAATCCCTCTAATAGCCATCTGCATGAAGGTGTGACCCCACTTTGTAAGAGGGGCTGCGTTTACATCTAGATAGATGTTTGGTTAGCTACTCTGTTGCATTTGGATGCACAGGACACCCCTTTTAGCCCCTTGACTCTTAGTCTTTTTCGGCCTTGCTTTCGATATCTGGGCGCCTTGATTTAAGGGGAGACATCCACATGATCACCATGTTGCAAGAAGTCACCTGGCATGACACTTTAGTCTCTTAGGGTGAAAGGAGTGGACCACCCCGCATCCAAGGGAAACTCCATTTGGAGGGATGTCACCTTACCTAGGTCTTAAGTATGGTAACCCAGAAAACGTAGTCCCAGTCTCTTTGGCCGATCCCACCATGAGTTGGTTCCTTGGTCTGGACTCCATTGGTCATCGCAGATGTTGTAAGACCTTCACATCCCGAAAGGTTTGTGAGTGCTCCCTGTAGCGGGATGAGTTGCCTGGTCCACACATTAAAGGAAGCCGAGAAAGCTGCTTTCACCCGTAAGGTCACCCTTACTATCCAAATCTCAGTCTGTAGTATTCTTTTTTAGAGAGAGAGGTTTGCCCAACCGGGGTGTGCCTCATCTTCTACATGACAGGGAGACACTATTGCTGCAGAGTTCTGTGTTCCCCTGGAACCTTAGCTGTTTGGCTAAGGTCCTTTCCCCGCACTTCATGGCTTTGGCTGTTTCCCTGGACCTGGGTGCATAAGATGATTCTAGAACCTAATGTTCTAATTCAAGATTAGGCAGGCCTTGTAGAGTTCCTCTATAAGGACTCAAGGACACTTCAGGTGTTTTAGTGAATTAATTTTGCTGCTCCTCCTGCTCTTCTGGTGTTTGCATGCACTAATCTGGGGCTATATTATACCTTCATCCCTGCCTAATCTTGTAGGGGTATCTCTTTTGTACTCCCCCCCCCCCCCCCTTTACATTCAGACTGACTTCAGAGTTGGTACATCTGTGTTGCCACCTGTCTCAGGGGTCATTTTGGCTGTCCCTTTTAGTTTTACATTTTGAGGTACTAATTTTCTTGGATATCCCATACAAGAGGGGTTGTCTGGCCTGTTAACATCAAATTTATCCTTGTTCCTTCCATCCCTGAAATTCCAGTGGTTGGGAGATTATCGCTTGAGCTCTTCTGAGCATCAGGTGGGTGTAGCCTTTCCATGCTCATTGGCAGGCTTTCCAGTCTTGCAGGGTACCTCACCTCATATGGCTTATCTTCAGATATTGGTACTTCTAGTAGTCCTGTGTTACAAAGGGTTCCTGATCCCTTCTTGGTTCAGTCAGTGGCCATTGCCTATGCCTTTGTTGGACTGCTTTTGGACATCCCAACTGTTTTATGAATTCTTTTATTTCTCATGTGGTAAAGCTGCCCAGTTTTCTTGGCAAACAGTTTCCAGGTCCTGAACTGCATGTTTGAGATTAAAAAAACAACAAACTAAAATTCCTAGCTCACTTGCCAGCCAGCCTACAACAAACCGACTTACCATGTCCAATAGATATCCTCCTAAAGCCGGCCATACATGAATTAAAAATTGTCCAGCTATCGATCGACTTGGGTACAACCAGCCTGTTGTTTTATTTATTTTTTACATTTGATCACGGCTGTCACTAGCAGTAATCATTGTGTTCTGCTCCCCGGTGATCCCCCCCCCCCCCCCCCGGCAGAAAATAATAGTGCTGCAGGAGGCATTCCCCCATCAACATTGACTGTGATGATAGGGGAATTGTGCAATTTTTTTTCTGAAATTTCATCCATGGCATAGAGAAAGTCTAATCATATATGAGCTGCGTAAGGCCCCTTTCACACTGAGGCGTATTTCAGGTGATTTGGCGCTAAAAATAGCGCATAAATAACGCCTGAACTACTCCTGCCCCAGTATTCTCAATGTGAAAGCCAGAGGGCTTTCACACTGAGGCGATGCGCTGGCGGGAGAAAAAAAAATCTCCTGCAAGCCGCATCTTTGGAGTGGTGAAGGAGCGGTGTGTATACCGCTCCTTCCCATTGAAATCAATGGGACACCGCGGTAATACCGCCCGCAAACCGCGGCTGGTATTAACCCTTTTTCGTCCGCTAGCGGGGGTTAAAACCGCACCGCTAGTGGCCGAATATCGCGGTAAATACAACGGTATAACGGCGCAGAAAATCGCGCCACTAATACCACCACCGCACCTCCCCGCCCCAGTGTGAAAAGGGGCCTAAGACCCCTTTCACACTGAGGAGTTTTTCAGGTGGTTTAGCGCTAAAAATAGCGCCAAAATACCGGCTGAAAACTCCTGCCCCTGCAGTCTCAATGTGAAAGCCCGAAGGCTTTCACACTGAGGTGGTGCGCTAGCAGGACCGCTCCAAAAGTCCATCTTTGGAGCGGTGTGTTTACCGCTCCTTCACCGCTCCTTCCCATTGAAAGTAATTGGAAACCGCGGTAATACCGCCGGCAATGCGCCTCTGCAGAGGCGCATTGCAGGCGGTATTGACCCTTTTTCGCCCGCTAGCGGGGGTTAAAACCGCACCGCTAGTGGCCGAATACCGCCACAATTTCAGGGCAATTCTGACGGTATAGCGGCGCTATACCGCCACCGCACCCACTGCCCCAGTGTAAAAGGAGCCTAAGTGCCAATTGATTACATTATTGTTCTTGAGTTTTAATAAAGCTTAACTCCCTTGGGGGGAGTGGTGGGTGCTTTGTGACAGACATGTGTAAAAAATTTCAAAATGGAATGGTCAGAAATACAGATCCTTTGGCAAGTAAAATGGTTCCTATATAGGTCTTTCAGCTGCAGAAGTTTAACTTGAGTTCAACTTTAGTTTTCTAATGCAGAAAGATTAAGTTCATTGGTTTAAAGAAGTAGGGTTACCAAGTTCATTAGTTACTTTGGGTCAACCTAATCATGTATTCCTGTAGACATTTGTATGTATGACATTCTTTGTTGGGCTACATTTAGGCTATCTTAATATTGATCATTTTGTCGCGTGAGAAGCTGAAGGACAACTTTCTACCAAAATGACACGTTTTGAAACCTAACGAAAAGCTTACGAGACATCTTTTGAAAACTTTCAAAAGCTAATTTTGATATATCAGCTATTTGCAAAAGAGAAATAAGAAAAGCTAGTGAAACTAAGAATTAGAAACACAGTGTTCTTGTTCAGTTGTTTTTTTCCTAAAGCTGGCTTTCTTTTAGCTCTAACATTTTCTAGTGTTGCAGTGAAACAAAATAAATGACCACAAAAAAGAAAAGAAAGTACCATTTGCAATAACTGCTTCATGACGGCTACATCTGCCACTGCTTTTTTTTTTGTGAAACCTTTGGGCAGTTTAAATTTGGGCTGAAACAGAGAGTAAACATTTACATTTCAGCAGCGGCAGTTCCTTACTTGATAGCCATAGTCAAACTGCCTTCGAGGTCATTGAAATGGCAAGCAGCAATGTAAAAATAGATTGTTTAGATAGACTGATTAATTTAGCTTAGATGTTACAATGAAGGGTTGTTTTTTGTACCTAGTATATTAATTTGGAAAACAGAAATGCGTGGAATATAATGAAGAATGCTGGTTCCTTTCATTATCCGTGACATCAATATTTAAAATAAACTTTAGGACTTAAAGCTGAACTCCAAGTAGATGTAAAAGACACACATTATTGCAGCTCCGTAATTATCAATGTATTCTTAAAGTGGCAAAACTTTTTTTTTTTGGGGTAGAGTAAGGGAGGGTTATAACCCCCATTGTTTTGTTTTTTTTGGCCACCTGTGTCCCACTAGGGAGATTTCCCTTCACTTCCTGACCCATAGCCAAAACAAGAAGTAAGAGGAAATCCCTCCAAAGTCAGGGAAGCCCAGTTTGTCACCAGAACTAGTGTCCCCATTAACTGCTTGCCGACCGCCACACAAACATTTATGTCGGCAGAATGGCACGTCCCTTTGAATTTGCCGCTTTGCGGGCGCGTGCGCCACTGCTGCTAGCTCTGTGACCATTCCCGCGAGACCCGCGCACTCGATGTCTGCCGGTGTCCCGTGATCGTGTCACGGAGCTGCAGAACAGGGGGATGCCTGTGTAAACAAGGCATTTCTCTGTTCTGCCTTGTGACAGGACACTGATCTACTGCTCCCTGTCATCGGGAGCAGTGATCAATGTCGTTTCACTGGTAGCCCAGCCCCCACACAGTTAGAATCACTCCCTAGGACATACTTAACCCCCTTCCTCGCCCCCTAGTGGTTAACCCCTTCCCTGCCAGTGTCATTTACACAGTAATCAGTGCATTTTTATAGCACTGATCGCTGTATAAATGACAACGGTCCCAAAATAGCGTCAAAAGTGTCCCATGTGTCCACCATAATCTCGCAGTCATGATAAAAATGGCAGATCGCCGCCATTTCTAATAAAAAATATATTAATAAAAATGCCATAAAACTATCCTCTATTTTGTAGACGCTATAACTTTTGCTCAAACCAATCAATATACGCTTATTGCAATTTTTTTTTTACCAAAAATATGTAGAAGAATACATATCGGCCTAAACTGAGGAAAAAAAAGTTTTTTTATATAATTTTTAGGGATATTTATTATAGCAAAATTGTTGCTCTTTTTTTTGTTTATAGCGCAAAAAATAAAAACCGCAGAGGTGATCAAATACCACCAAAAGAAAGCTCTATTTGTGTGAAAAGAAGGACATCAATTTTGTTTGGGAGCCACGTTGCACGATCGCGCAATTGTCAGTTAAAGCGAGGCAGTCCTGAATCTCAAAAAATGGCCGGTCATTGGGCAGCCAAATCTTCCGGGGCTGAAGTGGTTAAAAGATTTGCCCTCTATTAGTGTTCTGATGTCAACCCAAAATTCTGGATTTTCTTTTATTTTCACTTTTGAAGATAACGGGGTGGAGGAGATGAGGGCAGAGTGACTGAGAGATGAGTTTATCTTCTTTTCCTTTCACTAACCAGTTACAAGGTAGGGACAGGAACTGTATGTGAAACTGCAGCAGAAAAAGATCAGGTCCTCTCCCCTGCCAGGGAGGGCTGTACTTTGTGGCAGAGCTATGTGAATCTCAGAAGTGGATGGATAGAAATAAAATAGATTTGGCAGTTTAAAGGAGTCACAGGTGTGCACTTTGTTCTACACTCCTGTGACCTGTATTTAGCCAACATCAAGCTAAAGCCCAGTGTCGGCTGATGTCACTCAACCTCTCCAGGCTCTGGAGAGATCCTGATTTTAATGTTGGGATCCACCCAGATACCTGGACGGGCAGCTGGCTCAGTCTCTCAGGATGCAGTTGAGAGCATGAGCCAGATGCTCTCGCCCCCTCAACAGTCTGGCGCTTTAGTGAATGCTGGGGGGCAGAGCAGAGAGCAGGTGACTGACAGTCACTTGCTCTCTGCTCACTGAAGACTTGATCAACAGTCTTTAATTGCTCATTTCTCGGTTTTAGAGGCAGTGGGGGACAGATGCAATATCAATATGTATAGGTGAGTAAAAATTTTATTTTATATGTTCAAGACTTAGAAATATACAATTTTTTTGTCATGTAGTTATGAAATGCTGCTTATTGAAGCAGAACTAAAGCCCCAATGTAAAAAGCAGTGAGCAGGCAGACTTTTATTGAAGAAGAAACATGCTGTCATGGTTATGCAGTAATGTTTGTCTCTCAGCTTACCCCTTCTCCATGTGTTCACCTTAGAGGCCAGCCACTCTCACCTGGCTGCTTAAATAATCTCTCCTCCAAGCATGGCTCCACCCCAGGCCCTATCAGGGAACACTATATTAACCTGTGCACTGCAAGCCAGCTGTGCTGATCAACGTTGTTTGTTAAGCTATTGTGTGTTTGGGTTCCTGCTTGCCGTGTGCTACGTCTGTTTCTGTTTTACCGATCTTGGCTTGTTCTTGACTATCCCAATCTGCTTGTGACTTTGACCTTTGGCTTGTCCTTTTGTTTATCCTTGTCTGCTAGTCGCCCAGACGTTTGGCTTATCCCCTCACTCTCTTGTATCCTGAGCTGCTGCTTCCCCTCTATCCTCTATAGCCTACTGTGAGCGTGAGCTGGGGGACTCTGGGGGCCGCGACCTGGATCCAGTTGCAGCCCAGTCCATCCTCACCACTAGAGGCTCTGGTGAACACCTGCTGGATCTTAGACTCCACGCCCTGGAGAATCTTAGGCTCTTGCTCCCTGTCGGATCCCTGTTAGTGCTCCAGTGGACCTGCTTTCCTTAATCACCCAGTGTTCCATCTGCAGCAGTCAGCTATAGGGTTCACTACCTTAGCGGTGCACTCCTGACCCCAATAGTGTGCATCTGTCACCTGGCTTCAGGTGACCTGACACATGCACTGACTCTTCTGCAATAAAATTCCCCTACCTGTCAGCTCGCTGTCTACTCTGGCACTGTAAAGTGAGTTGCACATGTGCAGCTCAGCTTACATTGCTGGGCTTGTCTCCGAGCGTTGGGATGACAGCTTCCTGCACATGCACAGGAGTCAGTCTCCTGCCGGCCAATTAGGAGGCCCAAAGACCTGAAAAAGAAGTCGGCTCAGAACACACTTGTCTTTGTATTCCTCACCTGGTTGCCGCCACACACGCTTGACATCATCTGAACCAAATAAGTTTATCTTTTTTATCAGACCACAGGACATGGTTCCAGTACTCCATGTCCTTAGTCTGCTTGTCTTCAGCAAACTGTTTGCGGGTTTTCTTGTACATCATCTTTAGAAGAGGCCTCCTTCTGGGACAACAGCAATGCAGACAAATTTGATGCAGTGTGCTGCGTATGGTCTGAGTATTGACAGGCTGACCCCCCACCCCTTCAACCTCTGCAGCAATGCTGGCAGCACTCATACGTCTATTTCCTAAAGACATGTATGTGATGCTGAGCACATGCACTCAACTTCTTTGGTCAACCATGGCAAGGCCTGTTCTGAATGGAACCTGTCCTGTTAAACCGCTGTATGGTCTTGGCCACCAGGCTGTAGCTCAGTTTCAGGGTCTTGGCAAACTTCTTGTAGCCTAGGCCATCTTTATGTAGAGCAACAATTCTTTTTTTCAGATCCTCAGAGAGTTCTTTGCCATGAGGTGCCATGTTGAACTTCCGGTGACCAGTAATAGAGAGTAAGAGCGATCACACCAAATTTAACACACCTCCCCATTCACACCTGAGACCTTTTAATACTAACGAGTCACATGACAACGGGGAGGGAAAATGGCTAGTTGGGCCCAACTTGGACATTTTCACTTAATGAAATGGCTGTGTGTTGAGTTATTTTGAGGGGACAGCAAATTTATACTGTTGTACGAGCTTTTGCATAGGTACAAGGAAAAAAAATGCAGTTCCTTGAACCAGTTTCTGGTTTGAATGGGCCCTAAATTGCAAATAGTGAGTTAAAGTGATATTAAAGATTAAATTTTTTTTTTTTTAAATAGCAAACATGTCATATTTACCTGCTCTGTGTAATAGTTTTGCACAGAACAGCCTGGATCCTCCTCTTCATGGGTCAACCGCTGGCGCTCCTGGCCCCTACCCTCTGCTGAGTGCCTCCAGAGCAAGCAATTTGTGTCTATTCACACACAGAACCACGGCTCTGCCCAGCCCCGCCCCCTCTCTCTTCTCATTGGCTCACTGGCTGTGATTGACAGCAGAAGGAGCCAATGGCTCCCACTGCTACTTCAGTCAATGAGAATTGAGAGTTCCCAGAGAGCTGAGGCTCTTGTGCACATCGCTGTACAGAGATGGGGCTCAGGTGAGTATTAGGGGGCATAAGGGGGACTGCTGCTCAGAGAAGGTTTTTTACCTTCATGCATAGAATGCATGAAGGTAAAAAACTTTGAGCCTCTAGAACCACTTTAAGCTGAAACTACAAATATAGTAACCAGCAATCACTTTTTCCCACTTGCATAATGCAAGAAAAAATATGCCTACTTTCAATTGTTTTGTCTTAGCTGACACCCTGTAGGCTACTCTTCTAATGTGGTTTTATAGAAGATTGCTCTATTCAGTTTCTTTGCTGATACAGTTACTTAACTGTATTTACATATGTTTTAGTTGATTCTAATCCTGTTTAATTAACCTTGGCAAAGGTATATAAATTGCTCTAAAAAAGGCTGTTCACACTGTCACTGAAAGCTTTGTTAGGACATGCTGGTACAGAAACCTGTCTTACCATTATTGTTTTATCTGATGAGGTTTTGCCTTGGCAGCATGTCATCAGTGAAACTGAAAACAGTGTTTGCCCCCAAAGGCATGTATGACTTCAAATCAATGTTCTGTTCTAAACACACTTGTTCATTCGCATAATTTATGTATTTCTGAAAGCTGTTGCTCTTTTAACAAAGGCCTTTTGTTAGACTTTAGACAAAGCTACTATAACAGTCAAAAAGTTGTTTCTTAAGGCTAAACGCCACACAGATACAGTGCTCAGCATAAATGAGGACACACCAACAGATTTGTCAGAAAACCAGATTCCTTTCAGAATCAACATTTTCAGTAAAACTGAAGATTTTGTAATCTAAGTTACCGGTATATTATTATTATTATTATTTTTAAAATATTTTATTTATAGGAAACAGGAAAAGGCAGGTCCAACATTTCACATCTACATTGTACAATTGTTCACATAAACATGAAAGGTACATATGTAAGCCAGACTGAAGGCAGTATTAAGGAAATTACCCTATATTAAAAAAATTACTGATTTTAATTCCATAATAGATATCACTCTTGTGGTACACAATTCGCAATAGCAGGACATTGTGACCGGCTCTCTATGTAGCCAGTTTGAATATCTCCATTGCGGCTCCGGTGTGAATTTGCACAGGAGCCCTGTGCATCTTTTTGTCCATTTCAGGTCCAAATTCAGCCCAAAATTCCCGTTGAAATCGGACCTTAAATGGTAAACCAGAACGCACAGGACCCCTGCTGGGAGCCAGTGTGAACCAAGCCTCAGAAAGCACTGAAGCCAGAAGTATCCAGGAAGCCAGTGTATAATTAATTCTTTCTCGTATAAATGAATGTAATTAAAGCGGTGTTCTGCCCCAAAAAAATTATTAAAAACCAGCAGCTACACATACTGCAGCTGCTGGCTTTTAATAAATGGACACTTACCTGTCCTGGAGTCCAGCAATGGAAACATTAGCTGTCGTGTGCTGCCGCCGCCAGTGCGGGTAAGGGTACCCGGCAGTGTAGACTTTCAGCTTCATGCCGGGAACCCTAATGCGCATGCGCGAGGCCCACTCCTCTCTCCTGTTAGCCCGGCGGCCAGGGGAGGAGGAGGTAGCCCCGCAGTGACGTCACGGGACGAGGCCCGGACTCCCGGAAGTGGGAAAGGATACCTGTCAAAGACGGGTATTCTGTCCCCTCTCTCCTCCGAAAGGTGCCAATTGTGGCACCGGAGGGGGGGAGGAATCCGATGAGCTGAAGTTCCACTTTTGGGTGGAACTCCACTTTAAAGTGGAAGTAAACCCTCCTATCCTTTTCAGCCAAGGAAGCTGCCATCTTGGCCTCTGTTTAAACTTCAACTGCCATGTTGCTGCACATGTGATCAGTTATGACACCAGCCATTGGATGGTGTGACAGTTTGGTTGAGAGCACATCCAATGTGACAGTTAGCATTTCCGGCATGCTAGGAATGTAACTGTTTTTTTTAAACTATTAAATTGTTGGGTTTACTTCCGCTTTAAATCTGCTGTTGCCAGATCATATGGGAATTTTTGAATTTTCACTTCTGTATGTGGGCTGAATGAAAATATTGGACAGATCCCTTCATCAACACGAGTAATGTTGATGCAGGGATCTTTATTGCTGCCCTGTTGTATTCTGACAGGGGTAATATATTTCTGACCCCCCCCATATCAGAATTACCCAGATCATTGCTTGCACACGTTGATGATATGCTGGACAGCAGCTGGTTGCTAGACTGGCTTCTGTTGAACAGATAGTGGTACACACATACAGAAATTCATCTGGTTCCTGCTAAACGGCCTTTAGTGATATGAAACCTGGGTTCCAGGTATGTTGTTGGAGCTTCCTGTGTGGTTCTGCATGAGCTTTACTGTCAGTCAGCTTGATATAGTGTGGATGGGAAGGGGGTTACAGATGCGTAGTTTGTGAGGGTGTTATTCATAGGCTATTCACCCTTTGAACGATTTTAAAATATTTTTTTAGTCAAGAAAATTCATGAATATAGATATTTTGTATTCTCATTTCCAGTCCAGCAGGTTGTTCTCCACGCTTTTTGACACATGTGTTTAACCTGTTGCAGCCTGCACAACACATGTGAGGCGTCAAAAAATTGTACGTTTTTACCACCCACATATGCATCATGTTTCTGTCCTGAGAGCACACTCACTGTGCGCTCCCAGTCCAGAGACCAAGCTGAGAGATAGCTCTCGCCCCCCCCCCCCCCCCCTCAAAAATCAGTAGCTCCTCCACAGTGGTTTTGTAGGAAAGATCAGCATCTGAACCCAGAGAAGCCAAAAGGCTATTAGACTGGAGGTAAATGAAGGCATTACAATTAAATGTAAAGTATACGTTTACTAGTATTGTGCTTTATATTTAAAATAACTGCTGCTTTTATATTTAAAGAGATATCCCCCCCCCCCCGGCCACTCTTCATGCGTCAAAAAGTTTTTACCACCCACATATGCATCATGTTTCTGTCCTGAGAGCACACTCGCTGTGCGCTCCCAGTCCATAGACCAAGCTGAGAGATAGCTATCGCCCCCCTTCAAAGATCAGTTGCTTTTATATTTAAAGAGATATCCCCCCGGCCACTCTTCATGCTTCAAGTCTGACTCCTAGTTAAAATACACTGTATATTCTACTGGATATATTTATTATAATATAAAATATACAGTGTATAATACTATATATATGTGTATGTATGTATGTACAAATATAAAGTATGTGTATATAATATTACAGTCAGGTTTTTTTTCTTTCTTTCCATATAGCTGATTATTTATATTTATCACTGCATTTGGATATTCAAGAATATCTTTTTTTTTTTTTACTTTATATATTAACTAAATTGCACACCACCCTTTTTTTATTTTTTTATTTGATTAATCAAAACAATAATCGGCAAACCAATTGATTATGAAAATATTTGTTATTTGCAGCCCTAGTCCCAACTGTTTGATCTGTTTTTAGATCCTGGTCTAAACAGTTTGATCTATTTTTACATCCTTGTTTCAACTGTTCGATCTTTTTTTAGATCTTGGTCTCAACTGTTCAATCTATTTTAGATTCTGGTCTCAGCTGTTCAATCCATTTTTTTTATCCTGGAGCTATTTTTAGATCTTGGGTCTATTTTTAGATCCTAGTCTCAACTGTTTAATCTATTTTTAGATCCTGGAGCTATTTTTAGATTTTGGATCTATTTTCAGATCCTGGTCTCAACTGTTCGATCTATTTTTAGATCTTGGAGCTATTTTTAGATCCTGGTCTCACCTGTAGACCTATTTTTAGATCTTGGAGCTATTTTTAGATCCTGGTCTCAACTGTTCGATCTATTTTTAGATCTTGGATCTATTTTTAGATCCTGGTCTCAACTTTTTGAGCTATTTTTAGGGGATGGAGCTATTTTTGTATCTTGGATCTATTTTTTAACAGTAAATAGGTTTTTATTTAAAAGTATTAAAGTTGACAATGATACAGTATATGGACATCAATACATACATAAGGTCAGAAGGATCCAACGGAACAGGTCAAATAAAGCTAGTAATCGTTGTCTCAAGATTGTGAAAGTCTAAGGCAGTTGATGCATAGTTGTGATCTAGTACCGGGTAACATTGTTGAATGTAGAAGAGAAAGAGGGGTAAGGAAAAGAGAGAAAAAAAAAAGGAAAGGTGGGGAGGTAAGTGGAGGGAAGGGTAAGGGAGGGAAGGGGGAGGGTATAGAAGAAACATGATGGAACAACATTCCTAGCCACAACCAGGAGATCATGTAAGAGACAGCAGTACCCATTAGGAGTTACCTTTAGGACTCCTAACCATGTGCATCAATCCATTGGGACAATGGATTTGTCAAATTTATTGGGGCAGTTTCTACTCTCATATGTTAGCTTGTACAAAGGTAAGACAGAGTTTATCGTGGCTGTCCACGCTTGGAGCATGGCAGGGCCGGGCTGTTTCCACCTGAGGAGGATCTCTCGTCTGGCATAGTATAGGGCATAGAATAAAAACAATTTTTCATGCCTTGACGCTTCAATGCTTTCCATAACCCCATGCAGTGCCAAGGCTGGATCCAAGCTGAGAGACCAGTCCCCAAATGTGCCCAGGACACCCACCACCTCCTCCCAGTATGGACGCAACACCAGGCACGACCACACCACATGGAGGAACATCCTGGATCTATTTTTAGATTCTGGTCTCAACTAGGGCTGAAACAACTAATGAACATAATTGATTATAATCGATAATGAAAATTGTTGACAACTATTTTTATTATCGATTAGTTCGTCAGCCGATTGGTTGGCCTTCATACAGAATGCATTATTTGTTTACGGTCAGTATGAAGAGTGTACTGAGCTATATGTATGCTACACTGTGTATACATCCAGCCACACAGCTTATTTCAGCTTGTCATAGACTTTGCTGCACATGTGCCTCCTGGGCTCATGAAAATGCTGGGATTGGATGCACACGGGCTAAACATCCACTGTCTATGTGGCCAAGGTGATTTCACAGACTTGCTGGTCAATGGATTTTTTTTTTTACAAATTTCTGTAAACTCTGGAGACTGTACTGCACTACATTCCCAGGAGATCACCACTTTTTGAGATTCTTCACTTACCAAGTCTGGCACCAAGAATTAGTTCACAGTCAAAGTCTCGAAGAGCGCATAGTCTCCCAAACTAAATCACTTGATAATGTCGGCATACTTTGTGTTTCAAGGTACAGCCACATAATTCGCTGTTTTGCTATTCATGTTAAGAAACAGGTGTACAAAAAACATGGCCGCTGAATGTATATTTATGACAGTGTTTCAGTAACATGAAGTCTTCAACACAATTCCTTGTTCGTATTTCAGGTAATATTGAATCAACATTGTTCCCCAACACGCTGGAGGCTGGCCAGATTATTGTAAAACACTTGCCTGAATTTATTGTTTGCAGTTTACAATCTTGGGCATAGAGACAGCCAGAATATTTCATATGTGCATTGCATTTATTAGTACGACTGGATGAGATCCATCTAAAACACAAGCTCCTCAAGATGCTTCATGTGGTTTGCCTTGGGTGGGAAATTATACCTTCAATTGAGTTTTGCTTTTTCAAATACACCTAATACAAGTTTGTGGTTGAGGGCAATGCCACCTAGTTCACTGAATGTCCTTGTTCTACTATGAAACAATACTGCTCTTTCATCTATGGTTATTATGCAACTTTTTCTTGTGCTGTATCTGCTTTGTTCCATTAGACACCTTCAGTATTAAATTTGCTGAAATTCTAGCTAGATTTATCTTTAAGTTAGCAAATTGTCTGCTTTGAAGCTTAAAGCAGAATTCCACACAAATATGCAACTTACACTTATCCGTTCCCCCCCACCCTCTCCGGTGTCACATTTGTCACCTTTCATGGGGGGGGGGAGGAGCAGATACCTGTTTAATTAATACAGGTATTTGCTCCCACTTTCGGCGAAAGATCAGCGGCGATCTACGACATATCCGGCGCCACCGCCCCCCCCCTGCTGTCTCCTGGGAGACGCATAGATCCCAGAAGACAGCAGGGACCAGTCAGAATGCGCAGTGCGACTCGCGCATGCACAGTAGGGAAACAGGCTGTGAAGCCGCAAGGTAAGTGTCCTTATTTTAAAAGTCAGCAGCTGCAGTATTTTTTTTTTTGCAGGCGGAACTCCGTTTTAACTGTTTGTCATGCATTAAAACAGATTTATCCTTGTTGGAATTCTAATTTGGCAATGTATTATTATTATTATTATCATGACTACAAAAAAATGGCAACTGGTCGGTTACAGCAACTTGTAAAATCCACACCTACAAGGTCCAATTTCTTTATCGTACACCACGGGACACAGAGCCAGTCATTACATAATGGGTTAAGGGTCACCAGCGGTGATTGGACACTGGCACAACCAATTGAAGACAGTTCCCTTCCATATAACCCCTCCCATCAGGGAAGTACCTCAGTTTTTTCGCCAGTGTCTAAGGTGTTGGACGCGATTAGGATGTGCTGAAGGAAGCTCTGCTAAAGAAACCCTCTGGGGGTAGAGAGCTACACTTTGGGATCCATCCAAGACGCCTACATTTTTTACGCCAAAACTGGATGGTATCCGTGCCTCATGGACGAGGTGTCACCTGTAATATCTCTCTTCGGAGGACTGGTCTCTAGGGTCCAGCACTTTCGCTCTTACGCTAAAAGTCCTGGCAGAGTCTTTTACAAGGCCCAGGGAAGAGGCCTCCTTTAAGTAGGAACCCATATCCCTGAAGGTTGGCACACATACCCCGTCGTGATGGGGAAGATTGGTTCTGAAAACCTGCGGCGGGGATAAGGTAAGCGGGAAAAGAGTCCCAAGTATGAGACTTGGGGACCTTTCCTGAATTTTGAGTAGGTGTCTTTTACTCTGGCCACCACTGGAGGGAGTAAAGAGCTGAGTTTCACTCACCTAGCTCCAGAACAGTGTCAGTTTCCTGCAGACAGCACACTCCTTCCGCTGCTAAGCTCTGCTGTGGACGGCTTCCTCTTCCCTCTTCTCAGGCAAGTGTCAGGGGGATTCCCTTCTCTCAGAGAGGTGTTGGAGGGATCTTCCTCGTGCTGACCGCTGCCATTAGCCCCTAGGTCGCTCGTGCTGACCTAGGGGCTAATGGAAGTAATAAAGGAGCCTCACAAGCCTGGAGCTTCCTGGAAGGGACACAGCAGCGTATGGGCATGTAAGATCTCCATGTGGTTGGCTGAGCACTCCCAAGATGGACACTTACTCTAGCATAAAACTGTGTGTTAGTAGTTGCTTACTTTATGTTAATTGCTAAACTAGCACAGTAGTATATGCACTGTTGGTACCTCGGTTTTGCTTAGTAATATGTCTTACCAGAGAAGAAATTCAGGGACTAAGAAAGACAAGAACGCACCGCCGCCTTAGACTGGAGGCTCTAGCCGTGCCTGCTCGGTACCTTCCTCTCCTGTGATAGCTGGCGCACTTATACAGGATGAGCCATTGCCTCTATCAGGAGTAGAAGCCTCTCCTGTGGTGCCTGTGCCTGCATATGTCACTGAGGACACTTTGGCGACAGCCCTGGACAACTTAGAAGGGAGAATCGCTGTGTTAATCGTTAAGTCCTCACAAAAGGACAAAAAGCGCAGCAGATCGCCTTCCGTTGTTTTAGATCTCCTTTCAGAAAAATCTGAGGATGAGGAGGATGTGGATAGTGTAGCCCCATCAGGGGATGAGGGATCAGGGATATCAGAAGAACCTTTTTCTGCTTCCCAGGTTCTGAAATTGCAGGTGCAATGTTATGCTGAAGCAGTACGCTCTACATTCAAGTTACCCTCTTTGGAGTTAACTGAATCACCTGTCTCCTCCCTGGGTTCATTAAAATCCCCACAGGCTGCTTGTGCCTTTCCGATTCATCCCTTATTGGAGAATCTAATTTACGCAGAATGGAAACATCCAGATGAACGTTTCTCTCCTCCTAGGAAGTTTGAAGTTCTTTATCCTATGGAGGAGACGTTTACCAAGAAGTCAAGTCTGCCTTCTGTGGATGCAGTTATCTCTTGTGTAAATAAAAGCTTAACTTGTCTGGTGGACAATGCTCAGGAGTTTAAAGATCCTTCTGAGAAGAAGTTGGAATCTTTACCAAGGTCTTCCTTTCTCCTGGCGGGTGCAGTAACCCAACCTGCTGTGGCGGCAGTTGGTATGTGTCAGGTTTTAAAGGATCAGGTGAAACCGGGGCTAAAAAAGATCTGCCTCCGGAGCAGATTAGAGATTCTATTCAACAGGCATCTCGCCTTACGCTCCAGCTGGTGCATATGCGCAGAATTCTTTGGCTAAAGCATTGGTCAGCGGAAGCTCCATGCAAAAAACTTTTGGCTAGTTTCCCCTTCCATGGCGAATGCTTCTTTGGGGATGATTTGTAAAAGTATATCAAAAAGATTTAGAGCGGAAAAACAAGCGTCCTTGTTTTAAACGTTCTCTCTCCCCAGATCCTGGTAGATCTGTCTCTGGCCAGTGGCGATGGCATTTTCAGCCAGCCACAAAGGCTAAAGAAGGCCAGGCTCAGAAGAACAAGAAGCCGTGGGGTTCAAAAGCTAACAAGCAAAAAAAAAACCAAAGCCTCTTTGTGAAGAGGCGCCCCTGCTCGGCCGAGTGGGGGGATGGCTTTGTCAGTTTTCAGCGGCATGGCAGACAGAAATCCAGGACAAGTGGGTAGTATCCACAGTATCCCTAGGATACAAACTGGAATTTCGAGAGATCCCATCTTCTCAGTTCCGAAGTTCAAGGCTCTCCAAAGATCCACTAAAAAGGGGTGATTACAGAGGTACCCCTAAAAGAGCAAGGTTCAGGTTTTTATTCAAACCTATTTGTGATTTAAAGCCAAATGGAGACGTCAGACCCATCCTGGATCTAAGATCTCTAAATCAGTTTCTGAACATTCGCTATTTCCGAATGGAAACCATTCGATCCGTGGTCTCCACCTTACGAGGCAGAGAATTTATGGCGTCTATAGACATCAAGGACGCATATTTACATGGGCCTATCCATCCCGCACACCAAAAATTCCTAAGGTTCGCGGTAGAACATCGCCACTTCCAGTTTGTGGCTCTGCCCTTTGGTGTGGCTACCGCGCCCAGGGAATTTACAAAGGTGTTAGCCCCTCTGTTGGCAAATCTGAGGACACAGCATAGCGGTAAAAGCCTATCTAGACGATCTACTTGTGATAGATCAGTCAGTGGCAGGATTAGATCACGCTGTGCTCACTACAGTAAAGTACCTGGAGCATTTAGGATGGATCATAAACCTACAGAAGTCCTCTCTACAAGCCCAAAGAAGGGTAGAGTATTTGGGCATGATCATAGACACAGCCCAAAGCAGGGTATTCCTGGCAGAGCCAAAGATCAAGTCTCTAAAGGACCTGATCCACAAGGTCAAGACAAAGAAAGGGCCGTCTATTCGCCTTTGCATGAGGCTATTAGGGAAGATGGTGGCCTCCTTCGAGGCTGTCCCTTACGCCCAGTTTCATTTGAGACTACTTCAAGGCAGTATCTTAGCCGCCTGGAACAGGAAGATCCAAGCTCTAGATTTACCCATGCGCTTGTCTCCACTGGTGCGCCAAAGCTTCAGTTGGTTAAAAACCATGAACTTGTGGAAAGAAAGATCCTTTCTCCCAGTCACCTGGAAGGTGGTGTCTACGGATGCCAGCCTATTGGGCTGGGGAGCAGTGTTAGAAAAATCTTCAGCCCTGGGAACCTGGGCCAAGACCGAAGAGAGCCTGCCCATCAACATACTGGAGATTTGGGCAGTATATCTAGCCCTCAGAACCTGGACACACAGGTTACAGGGCCACCCTGTTTGGATTCAATCCGACAATGCTACTGCAGTAGCTTACATCAATCACCAAGGAGGCACCCGCAGTCAGGGTGCTCAGAAGGAGGTGAATCAGATTTTGGCATGGGCAGAAGATCATGTTCCTTGTCTCTCTGCAATCTTCATTCCAGGGGTAGAAAACTGGCAAGCGGACTATCTGAGTCGCCAGCAGCTATCACCAGGAGAGTGGTCTCTCCACCCCGATGTCTTTCAGGCCATATGTCAGAAATGGGGGACCCCGGATGTAGACCTGCTAGCTTCCAGGTTCAACAGGAAGTTGGACAACTTTGTATCCAGGAGGAGAGATCCTCTGGCCTACAGATCGGATGCTCTAATAATTCCCTGGAATCAGTTCTCACTGATCTATGCATTTCCTCCGATCCCTCTCTTACAAAGGCTACTTTGCAGGATCAAGAAGGAGGGAATTCCAGTAATCCTAGTGGCCACAAATTGGCCCAGAAGGCCCTGGTACGCCGAGATCATAAAGATGGCGGTAGGAAGACCTTGGAAGCTTCCGCTTCGTCATGACCTGCTGTCGCAGGGTCCAGTGTTATATCCTTCCTTACAAAAGCTAAATTTGACAGTCTGGCTACTGACACCCACATTTTGAAGAAACGAGGGATCTCTGGTCCAGTTCTTTCTACACTCATTAATACTAGAAAGCCAGCCTCCAGGCTTATCTACTATAGAGTCTGGAAGGCATATGTTTCCTGGTGTGAAACCAGAAGATGGAATCCTCAGAAGTATGACATAAGTAGGATTCTCGCCTTTTGCCAGTTAGGAGTGGATATGAAATTAGCCCTTAGTACCATCAAGGGTCAGATATCGGCTCTATCGGTCCTTTTTCAAAGACCGCTGGCATCTCATTCCCTAGTTCGGGCTTTCATTCAGGGGGTACTGAGGATCAATCCGCCGGTCAAGTCTCCCTTGTGCCCATGGGATTTGAATTTGGTATTGTCAGTATTGCAAAAGCAACCTTTTGAACCTATTCGCCATATTCCTTTGATCCTTTTGAGCAGGAAATTGGCCTTTTTGATTGCTATCACTTCTGCTAGGAGAGTATCAGAATTAGCAGCTCTTTCTTGTAAAGAGCCTTATTTAATTTGTCACAAAGACAAAATTGTTCTACGACCCCATCCTACCTTTTTACCAAAGGTGGTGTCAGCGTTTCATTTGAATAAAGATATTGTTCTGCCTTTTTTTTTTTTTCCTGATCCACGGACAGCGGAGGAAAGGTCATTGCACTCTCTAGATGTAGTGAGAGCAGTAAAAGTGTATCTGCAGGCAACCGCTCAGATACGTAAAACAGATGTTTTGTTTATTTTGCCAGATGGTCCCAAGAAAGGACAAGCGGCATCAAAATCCACATTGCTCTGGGACGTCCCATTATGTAATGACTGGCTCTGTGTCCTGTGGTGTATGATAAAGAAAATAGGATTTTTATAACAGCTTACCTGTAAAATCCTTTTCTTGGAGTACACCACGGGACACAGAGGCCCCCCCCCTTCTTATGGGAACCTTACTGCTTTGCTACAAAACTGAGGTATTTTCCTGATGGGAGAGGTTATATGGAGGGGAACTGTCTTCAATTGGTTGTGCCAGTGTCCAATCACCGCTGGTGACCCTTATCCCATTATGTTTCAATCATTTTTATAAAATTTTACAATACAGAGTACAAGGCACAATTGTCTCAGCTTTACATTGTACAGCATACAACTTCTGTAGGGAGTCAAACGGTACATTCAGGAAATCCCCCACTGATAAGTTACACAACACTGTATCGTTTCCTGTTACAACCTAGGACATATTCACATCAAAAATTATAATACACAGGCCATGCTCCGATGATGTTCTCCATCAGTCTATGGTATTATGTAGCACAGGGCCTGATGTGCCATCTCCCTTACTTCCCATAGAGCAAACTCTGTCCGCCAGGAATAGCCAGCTCCCGATCTATTTTTCAGGGGAGACCAGCCCTTCCAATTGCGGAAAGCTCCTTCAATGTCTTAAAAGAACAATGTCCTGCCGAGGGTGAGAAAATGCAAGCAACTAAACCAAACTGGTAATAATTAATGGAGGAGAAATCAGTGTAACAGAAAAGATTTTGGAACGGGGGAAAAGGAAAGAGAAGAAGGGTGGGGGGGGGGGGGAGAGGAAGGGATTGTAGCTCCGTGCTCCGGGATCCATCTCTCTGGGTGCCATCTAGTTCACAGTAGTTCTGGGGTCGTTTGTCAGGTAACTTATCCACAGGTCCCATACTTTATGGAACAGCTTCATCTTATCTTGTGCCAGCGCTGTTAACCTTTCATTCAACATAAGCCATGACAATTTGTATTTGAGCTGATCAAAGGGTAGAGCCGCCGACTTCCAGTTTCTGGCAATAGTTATTTTAGCTGAGAGAAATATGAATGTGAGTAGGCGTCTTCGGGGTCTAGACACCTCAGCTATCTTACCACCCAGAAGTGCGTGTTTTGCGGATTATGTCAGATTAATCTGGGTGAGGGTGTATATAAAGTTGTAGACCCTTATCCAAAATCTCCTGACCGTGGGACATGTCCACCGTATATGGTAAGTGGATCCCACCTGTCCGCAACCCCTAAAGCACCCCGAGGTGGCACCTGGTACGAAGGTAGCTAATCTGGCCGGTACCATGTACCATCTCAATAGTACCTTGTATTTGGCCTCAATTATAGAGGTATTGGTGAGCGAATGAAAAGCGGACTCTGATAGCGCGTGCCATTCCTCAAGATCAAGGGTTTCCTGAATATCTTGTTCCCATTGGAGCATATAGTTTAGTTTAGTCGAAACATACGTCAAAATAGTGTATATATAGCTGAGATGTGACCCTTAATTTTATCAAATTGCCTACACAAATGTTCCATAGGAGTCATTGTCACCAAGTCGCTCTTACGAGCTAGAGTTTGTGCATAATGGCGTATTTGAGTAAATCTATAACACTCTGTGGATGCCATTTGATATTTCTCTATCAGAGTGCTTTATAACAATATACCCCTATGATCACAAATGTCTGCTATTCTCATTAGACCTTTATTGGTCCACCATTCAAATGCAAAGGGAGTGAGGCCTGGGGTGAATTCCTTATTTCCCAAGATGGGAGCTAGTGGATTATGAGGTGACTTAAATTTGAGTCTTCGCGAGTCTATCCCAAACTTCTAGAGTGAAGGAGAGGGTGGGACATAAAATAGTTGGTCTTTCATGGGGAGCCACCCTTAACCCATTATGTAATGACTGTCTCTGTGTCCCGTGGTGTACTCCAAGAAAAGGATTTTACAGGTAAGCTGTTATAAAAATCCTATTTTTTGCAGGCTTTTGTTGTAAACAAATGACTATTGTTCATAAACTTTTGTCGATTTTTCACAACTCTTGGGTGTTACTTAGAATCAGAGTTATTTTTTGGTTATATGCCATTTTCTGGTTATGTTGAGAGCTATTTCTTTGAAAGTACCTATTAGACAACATTTTAAAGAAGTAATCAAATGTTCTAAAACTCTAGTTAATTCCAGTTATGTATTCATTAAAAAAATAATCAGAAATGTATTAATTTAAAAAAATCAATAACCCCTTCCTGTTAGCAGCAAGTGGCAACACAAGGTGGGCCTTATTCCGTTCTGCAGCCTATATGGTCTTTAGTGCTGTGCACTTGATCGGGCACATGTCCCCAGCACTATTAAGCCTCGTACACATGATCGGATTTTCTAACAGGAATTGTGTGATGGTAGACTCTTGTCAGAAAATCCGACCATTTGTATGTCTCATCGGACAATTGTTGGATAGCATGCTTTAAAATTTTCCGACAACAAATGTGTGCTGTCGAATTATCCGATCGTGTGTACGAAAGTCCTTCAGAAAAAAATCCAAAGTACAAACATGCATGCTCATAAGCAATGCTAACCATAACACAACATTAGCAGAAGATATCCAAAGGGCGGCGCTAAAGAGCTGAAAAAACACGTAGTTTCCTGTTTGTTGGCTGACAATGCTTTGCCGTTTGTATGCAAGACAAGTTCATGGCCAACGCCCTTGGACAAAAGTCCTACACTTTGTCCGCGGAAAATACGATTGTGTATACCAGGCTTTACTATGCTGTCACCCACAGCTTCTGGTCACAGCAACATTCATAAGCCATTGGGGCAGGCTTCTGATCACGTGATCAGTATGAGAGCCAGTTAGAAGGGTCCACATGATCAGAAAGACCATGAAACGCCTTTGGCATTTCCATTTCTCAAAGGGCTGACAGGAAGGAGTTAAACATACATATCTACATATGTACGTATGAGCATCCTTTCTAAATATCAACCTTGTGTGATCCTTTTCACAGAAGCAGTCATAATGAACAAGGGAAAGTCAGCACTTTCAGCTATTCAGAGCTTTCTCTTTCATTGCACAGTGTTTGTCAACCCACCACTGTACATGGTTATAGAATAGGAAACAGTGATGCCCCCAAAAATGTGCTGCTACTTAATTGTCCGATCAGCAGTGTGAGAGAGGAGAGGTGACTCGGGAAGCCGAACTTCAACCGCCATTCTATAGTGAACCACTAGGTCACTAGTACCATACTATAAATTTTGTTATTTAGATTTTTAGATTATTAGTATCATACCCTTCAATGATCATATCCATTAACTCATTTGAGACCAGAAGTGACCTCCTGTCTGTTATGGCTCTTATGTTCTCTTTATGACATAATTGCTTCTGTTGTGTTCACCTACCTGCCCTGGCTTCCAGTTCCCCCTTACTACCACTTTACAATCATTGTGGCAGCACAATGCATGCCTTTAAATTACAACAACCTGACACTTTTCTTCAATATACTTGGGGATCTCCCAAGCTGTCGGCAGGGAGTGTTCTGTTGTGACATTTTGGGCTACCCATTTCCGCAGCCCAAATATCCTTCATGCTTGCCAAGTCGTATCATAGTGTTCTCTAGCGGTATCCACCATTTTGCCTCCATGATGGCATCCACTTCCCTCTTCCAATCTAAAATAGGACAGGTAGCTTGTTTCCAAAACCTGGGAATCAAGGATTTGGCAGCACAAAAACACTATTGCCCAAATGTCTGGTGAAATTTAAAAGATGATCTTAAGCCGAGTACATAGATACCAAACACAACATGCTTTAAAATGACACACACCCATGCAGCGGCGACAAACTATATACATTTTTAAAAGCCTTTAGATGCCTTTACAGGTTACCGCTTTAAATTTACAGAGGTGGTCTACTTCTAGAATTACTGCCCTCGATCTGACATTCGCGGTGATACCTCACATACATGGTGCAATTGCTGTTTACATACGACACAAGACCGACACTTGCGTTTTACCTTTGTACGGGGGGACAGGGGTGGTTTACATTTTTAATTTTTTTTTTAATTATTCATTGTGCTTTTTCTTTATTTTTTTACAAATTTTTTTTTTCTTTTTTAATCATTTTTATTGTTATCATAGGAAATGTAAAAAACCCCTATGATGGCAATATGTAGTGACGGGGTACTCTCTTTTTTTGAAAAATTTGGGGTCTATTAGATCTCTCCTCTATAAACTTCTAGCTTAGGGTCTCTCAAAATGCGATGGCCATCTAATATCTTTCGAGACCCTATGTGATAGTGTGCCCTAGGACTGTGCCGTGCTGTACCCTTTGCTAATACTGTACTAGTGTGTGGTAGCATCGGAAACAGTAACCGATGCAGAGACCAGGTTGGTCCAGACAGGAGGGACAATAATAGTGGGTGATCTATTGGGTGGACCTATATCCACGTTTTCTGCAGACTTCTTTGGGGTGATCTTTGGGTAGAGGTACCACTGAGGACATCTGGAAAATGCCTCTCATGCAGCCGGCTCACTGCATTTGGATTGGGAAGTTGGGCCACAGCACTGTCTGGAAACAGGCTGTGATGATCTCTTCCTGGAATTTTAGGAAGGATCCAGTTCTTCCTGACGCTTTGTATAGCACATAAGCGTTCAGCAAAGACAATTGGAATAAATATACAGACACTTTTTTTATACCAGCCTCTGGCCTTACGGACAGTTAAGTATGGTGCCATTATCTGGTCGTTGAAGTCCACCCCTCCCATGTTAAGGTTGTATTCCTGGACACAGGGGGGGTTTCCCAACAACACCAGTCACCGTTTTAATTTGGGTAGTCGTATCTGCGTGAATGGAGGACAGAACAAAAACATTCCGTGTGTCCCTCGACTTCACTTTAAGCAATTTATTACACCTCAAGCAGGCTCTCTCCCCCCATCTAAGTCGGGGCATCTACAGACCGTTGGGGGAAGCCCCGGCGATTAGATCGCACGGTGCCACATGCGCCAATTCCAAAATCAAAAAGGTGACTAAAAAGTGTCACGCTTAAATAATAATTGTCCACGTACAAGTGGTACCCCTTTCCGAATAAGGGTGACACTAAGTCCCAAACAATCTTACCACTGCTCCTTATGTAGTCTGGGTAGTAACGGGGTTCCACGCTGCTATTTTTTCCCTCGTAAACCAGAAAACTTTATGTATAGCCTGTGGCCCCGTCACAGAGCTTATACATCTTGACCCCATATCCGTCACACGTGCTGGGGAGAAACTGTTTGAAAGCAAGGCGACTAGAAAACATAATCAGTTACTCATCAACGCAGACAACTTGATCGGGAATATATATACTGTAAATTGTTGGTTGAATTGGTTTACGAGGGGTCGATTTTGTGGAGCAGATCATATCCAGGGTCGCCCCGGGGGAATTTTCGTTGAAGTGCATGAACCAAAAGATTTGCTCGTATCTAGTCCTGGTCATAGAAGCAGAGAACACACGGACACTTGGTGAATTGGGTCAGTGGACCAATATGACCACAACTCACTCTTTTTAGTAATGCCCATGAGGAGAGATGGGCCCAGAAAGCTCTTAACTTCAGGAACCGTTATAGGTTTCCAGCCAAATTCTCTGGCAGGGGTCAAATTTGGATTTGCAGCGATAAATTGACCAGCATATAAATTGCTTTGGTCCACAATAGATCTTCCATGAAGAACAGCTCGTAAAAGTCAAGGGTACTAACATCCGCTGTTTCCACCTGAATTCTGGGTTGGCCAGTGAATGGGAGAAGTACGGGCGCTGCGGAAGTGGTGGGCTGCCAATCAGGAGTTGCAAACGCATCAAGAAGGGTACTATGGACTCTACGGGCCTGTCTTTGAATTCTTGGTGGCTGTGGGGCACTACTTGTGCTAGCCACCTCACCAGCTTGAACTGCACTTATGGGACTCGCCAAGTCACCAAGTGTTACTGCAGTGTTGGTTTGTCTACGACCATGATATACTAAGCCGTTGGTGCTTGCCAGTTCACTAAAAGGTTGAGCGGCACTAGTACTGGCTCTCTGCTCCAATACGAGAACCACGCAGTTGTTGCACCTCAGCAACAGAAGAACGGGGTCGGGTACACTTGACCCTAGCAGGGACCACTACACCGTTGTCCGAGCTATCTGTCAGGGTGCTGCTGCTCTCTACAGTTTCGTATACTGAGCCTGAATCTGACAGTGAGGCTTCCCCTTCGCTCTCATCTGTCATGCTCAGCATTGTGTATGCCTCTTCACTAGTGTACCTCTGTTTGGACATTTTGGCCACTAAATTTATAGGTACAGCTAGTGCGACTCACAGGTAAAAGAGAACCTGGCTGTCAGCGACAGCTTGAGTCGCTACAAAAAAAATTAGCTGTTAGTGCCAGCAGGGATCAGGCGTGACTCTGCTAACGCTGCAGTTTTGTGTGCTGTGTTTTGTAAGTGACAGTGATCTATTGATACTACACTTGGGTGGGCTGAGCTGGGCGGAGGGGCTAAACGCAGGTTCTGGCAGGTGTCTGGGCTGATCCTGCTAACGCCACATTTTTGGGAACACTATACTATTGGGGACACTAGTATAGATCTGATCAGATCAAAGACATTGATCCGTTTAACCACTTGTCAACCGCCCACCGTCAAATGACGGCGGGCGGAAGACTATGTTGTTCTGGGCGGACTTCCAAAGCCACTAGGGGGGGCGCGTGCGTGCGCGCCGCGTCACTGGGGACCCGATGCGCGTGCCCTGCGGCCGCAATGGCCGCCGGGCACCCGCGATTGCCCAGTAACCGAGCAGGACCGTGGATCTGTGTGTGTAAACACACGGATCCACGTCCTGTCAGGGAGAGGAGACCGATGGTGTGTCCCTTGTACATAGGGACAACCATCGGTCACCTCCCCCAGTCAGTCCCCTCCCCCCACAGTAAGAATCACTTCCAGGGAACACATTTAACCCCTTCCTCGCCCCCTAGTGTTAACCCCTTCCCTGCCAGTCATGTTTATACAGTAATCAATGCATTTTTATAGCACAGATCGTTGTATAAATGTGAATGGTCCCAAAAATGTGTCAAAGGTGTCCGATGTGTCCGCCGCAATATCGCAGTCACGATAAAAATTCCTGATCGCCGCCATTACTAGTAAAAAGAAAAATATATATATATATATATATTAAAAATGCTATAAATCTATCCCCTGTTTTGTAGCTGCTATAACTTTTTTTTTAACCAAAAATATGTAGAAGAAATACCACCAAAAGAGAGCTCTATTTGTGGGAAAAAAAGGACGCAAATTTTGTTTGGGTACAGCGTCGCACGACCGCGCAATTGTCATTTAAAGTGTGACAGCGCTGAAAGCTGAAAAATGGCTTGGGTAGGAGCGGGGTGAAAGTGCCCTGTAGGCAAGTGGTTAAACACTATTCTAGTAAGGGAGGTGTATGGTGTATGCATGTGTGTTAGTGCTACTGGCAATCAAAGGGTTAAAATCTGACGCTGTCTGGGATTGAAGCTAACTGACACTAACTAGCCAACCCGTGACACTAATACAGTAATCAGAAAAAATTTCTGTGCACTATACTAATGCCATGGTGACAGGGAGTGAAAGGGTTAACTGGGGGTGATCAAGGGGTTTAACCTTTATTAGGGACTATATAGCGGGTACCCTAAACCTACCTGGGCCTACCACTAACTGCCCTAACAATGATTAGTGTCACAAGTGACACCAGTACAGTGATCAGTGAAAAAATCTGAAAACTGCACTTGGTGACACTGTGACGGGGAGGGAAAGGGTTAACTGGGGGGTGATCAGGTGGTCAAAAGTGTGCCTACGTGTCCTGTGTCAGCGTAGTGCTTGGTGTACTCACTATGGATGTCTTCTCCTCTCGCGCTGGAACAGAAAAGGGCTCCACGAGGGCAGATGACATAATTTCCTCTGCTTGTGTTTACATTACACAGGCAGAGGAGGCATTTTATTCGCCAGAACCGATCAGCGGGTCCAGGCCAGAAATCATGGGCCTGTAGATCGATAGGTTCTGCAACTAATCCGATCGCCGCGGGGACGAGTGACGAGGGACGATTCGCGCACCTGAGCCAACCTGCCACTGCATAACTGCGACGGCTGGTTGACAACTTGTTAAATCCCTCATTCCACGATTGGGGAAATCATGCAAGACTGGTTCTTCTAGTGATTTCTATCATGGAAGAGCCAATTAACATTAGCTAAGATAACATGATCCACTATCTCCAGGCTTGGACCAAGTGGCATCTCTATACATATGCTACTGCATACCAGCATATAATGCACCATCATCCTTCGTTTCTTAAAATCTGACTATTCTCCAGGCAATGTAGAGCTATGGCCAAACATGTACCCAACAGGACTTGGTGGTCTACAACATATAAATCAGAAGACAAATGTTGCTCTGCCCTGTGCAAATGTCCACAGGCATACTAGTCTGGGGTACGTTGGTTTTCACCACCTCCTGGTACCACCCAGACTGCCTCCTCTTCGCATCCCACGTCTCACCACACTCCCATCAAAGGAATATCCCACCCTTTACAACTGTCCATCCTCACCGCTAAACCTTTAAAACAATGCACCGTTTATACCCTATTAAACCGCCTAAATTACCAGGAATCCCCACGATCACTTTCCCTTTTCCTTGGCCCCTTCGCTATAACCCATCCCAACCCTTCAGATCATACTCTCTTACCCTAATGAATACCCAGACTCTCCTTAACAGACTTTAATATCCAGTATTTACAACACACGTCCAATAGACTGGCCTCTTTATTGGGGGACTTGGTGATGTCGAGGTTGGGTAGAATTTAATTTGCCCTGGTGTCCCCTCTCCAGGTACAGACATGCTTCTCTAATCTCAAAAATTGCTGGGGGTTTAATACTACTTTTATGGGTTCAGCAATCTTCCATTTAGAAGTTTGTATTCTACAATATTCGTTTTTTTAGTTTTGGGTTGTCTTAAGAAGTGTAGTGGAAGTGCAAATAACATGTACCACCAAAAAAAAAAAAGATTAGGAGACTTCAAAAATAGGCTAAGGTATGTTTTGCACAAACCGTGATGTGTAAAAGCAAAACAGTGCTGGATTGACGGGGTCTGATAAGCGTATTAGCCTGTATTGAAAAAAAAAACTATGTGGGGGGGGTGTCAGGTTATGTATGGTTAATTTGTAGGTACGTTTTTAAATATTCCGATAGAAGTTGGATGATTGTTGCCCGATCTTAACAAAACTGCAGAGTCATTTAACAAATTTAACAATGGGTTGCCTTTGGGTTATTGGATATTTTTGACCAATATCGATCTCTCTCTCTGAGTATTTTCTAATTTAGTGAGAAAGCGCATTGTTTGTAGAATGATGTTCTAACATTTACCTATCTTTTGATGTCTGTGGGTTACCAAGGAATATAATATTGTACTGTAGATGCTTTTAGATCAACTACAATTCTTAAGCTATAAATATGACATCTCCCATAATTGGGACCATATTTCACTGTGGTTAAAGCAAATCGATTTGCTGTATTATTTTTACATCAGCAAAGAAGTGGTTGGGCATACTTTGCCAAACCTCCATGCTGTTTTTTTTGTCAGCTGCAAGTTTTGTTTGCAATAGTTTTTATTTCATATTTTTAGAATATTTGATCAATGCTTTTCAGCATTCATGACTCAGAACATGGCTGTAAACTTTTGCTAGTAGATAGTTCCCATGCCTGTGGGGTAGCTTCTTGCTTTTTTAGGCTATGTTAGTCTTGGGGATTAGACTAAAGTAAACCTGTTTTGGTAGTGAAGAACTGAAGAGGAACATACTGATGGGTGAGAGGGGTCATAAGGTGAGAGAAACATCCCTGCCTGCATTTTGGACACTGTGAAATGTATAAATAAAATAACAAACATGTCATACTTACCTGCTCTCTGCAATGGTTTTACACAGAGCAGCCCCTTCTTAGGTCTCCCGCTGGTGCTCCTGGCTCCTCCTCCCTGCTGCGTGCCCCCATAAGAAACCGATTTCTATGGGGGGACTCATGCATGCTCAATCTAAACTGGGTTGTTTGCATCTATTCATACACACAGCCTGGCTTGCCCCCCCCCCCATCTCTGCTCGCAAGTTTGACTGACAGCGGCAGAAGCCAATGGCTTTGGCTGCTCTTAGCCGAACCTGTAAGACAGGAGAGAGGGGAGAAGAGCTGCTGTAGACGTGCACAGCACTGGACTGAGATTGGGCTGAGGTGATTGGGGGAAGCTACTACTGAAAGGTTTTATACCTTAAAGCAGAGAATGCATTATTGTAAGAAAAAACTTTTACCTTTCACAACCACTTTAATGTTTACAATCCCTTTACTTCTTTCTGTCTTGCTTAGGCAAGAATATATATGCTATACTGTCCGCAGACTCCTGGAATATCAATAGTGTATATCTTGCTCAGATGGCAGCTACTACAACATCCAGGCACGCAGTTTATGTACTCTAATTGAGCTTACATTGCTGATAGTAAGACAGCGAGTAAACAAAATTATTCCCCACCTAGAACGCTGGGTGCATAACTGCATATATGTGGGATTTGGTGGCAGGTCATCTTGGGGGGCCACCCAAGAAAATGAGGAAACAGCCAGATCAGAATATGCAACAAAATGGTAGTGCGGTAGGAAAAGTTCAGATATCATTGGACATTCAGGATATCATTGGCCTGCATGGAAGGGTATAGTTCTACATTTTTTATATATACCGTATATACTCGAGTATAAGCCGAGATTTTCAGCCCTTTTTTTTGGGCTGAAAGTCCCCCCTCGGCTTATACTCGAGTCAGCAAAATTTTTACATTGAAAATAGTACCTGTAAAGAAGTTGCGGCTGCGGCGTCCATCGTTCAAATTCCGCGGTCTCTTCCTGTTCCTTCCGTGATAGGCGATTCTCATCAGACACTCTCTGCCTATCACGAACGGTCTCTCATCCTCAGTTTCCCAGCAGACGTCTGTGATTGGCGGAACACCCAACACAGTGTCTGCTGGGAAACTGAGGATGAGAGATCGATCGTGATAGGCGGAGAGTGTCTGATGAGAATCGCCTATCACGGAAGGAACAGGAAGAGACCGCGGAATTTGAACGATGGACGCCGCAGCCACAACTTCTTTACAGGTACTATTTACAATGTAAAATTTATAGGAAACAGTGAGGATAGGGAACAGTAAGGATAGGGAACAGCGAGGATAGGGAACAGCGAGGATAGGGAACAGCGAGGATAGGGAACAGCGAGGATAGGGAACAGCGAGGATAGGGAACAGCGAGGATAGGGAACAGCGAGGATAGGGAACAGCGAGGATAGGGAACAGCGAGGATAGGGAACAGCGAGGATAGGGAACAGCGAGGATAGGGAACAGCGAGGATAGGGAACAGCGAGGATAGAGAACAGCGAGGATAGAGAACAGTAAGGATGGGAACAGTGAGGCTATACTCGAGTCAGTAAGTTTTCCCAGTTTTTTGTGGCAACATTAGGTACCTCGGCTTATACTCGAGTATATACGGTAATCAATTTTATCAGTGCCTTTTTTGGACTTTCCAAGAATTGGTGGATGTTCCTCTGTAACAAAAGAAGTTTGATTAGGCACCTTATTGTGCCTGATGCCCAGCACTGTCTTTTTTACTTTCTTTACTCACGATGCAGGTTAACTTCAAGAAGCCATTGGCTCCCGCTGCTGTCAATCAAATCCAGTGACACAGGGGGCGGGGGCAGGGCAGCGTCCTGCTGTCTGTGTCCATGGACGCAGCAGCAGGACTCGGGAGCACGCCCGCACAAATGCCCCCATGGGGGCACTCGATGTGGAGGAGTAGCCAGGACCACAGAAGAGGAGGATCGTGGCTGCTCTGTGCAAAACCATTGAACAGAGCAGGTAAGTATGACATGTTTGTTATTTAACCACTTCACGCAAATCGTCGTACCCGTACGTCGGTACTTTAACGCTAAATACTGGGGTTATGTCAGCAGCTAGCTGCCTTAACTCCGGTATTTTCGGGAACGGCGTGCGTTTCTCTTTAAGGTAAAAGTGGTTTCCGCAGCGGATTCACCGCAAGATCACTTTAATTGGTGACAGGAGAGGTGCCCACCCCCCTTCCGCTGTTCTTCGGTCTTCTCTGCTGCTTACAGGACCCACCTGTAGCAGGGGAGACGATCGCGTCCTCTCCCGGGGTTGCTTGGCTGCAGACTAAGGGGAAGATGGCCCCTGCTCGGCTCCATAGCATGGGAGGGCGGAAGCGACATCAAATGTCACTTCCACCCATAGCTCTTAAAAGAGAAATTATTATTAGTTTTTTCTTTCAAGTTTTTTTTTTATATTGCATTTTAGTGTAAATATGAGATCTGAGGCCTTTTTGACCCCAGATCTCATATTTAAGAGGTCCTGTCATGATTTTTTTCTATTACAAGGGATGTTTACATTCCTTGTAATAGGAAAAAAATGACCCAATTTTTATTTTTTTAAATTCGGTGTCAAAATAAAAACTAAAAAGTTAAATAAATAAGAAAAAAAAGAAATACATTTTTTTAAAGCACCCCGTCTCGACGAGCTTGCACGCAGAAGTGAACGCATACGTGAGTAGAGCCTGCAAATGAAAACAATTTTTAAACCACACATGTGAGGTATTGCGGCGATCGTTAGAGCGAGAGCAATAATTCTAGCCCTAGATCTCCTCTGTAACTCAAAACTGGTAACCTGTACAAATTTTTAAACATCGCCCATGGAGATTTTTAAGGGTAAAAGTTTGTCGCCATTCCACAAGCATTTTTGAAGCGTGACATGTTGGGTATCAATTTACTTGGCGTAACATTATCTTTCACAATATCAAAAAAAAAAAATTGGGCATACTTTATTGTTGTACTTTTTTTTTTATTCAAAAAGTGTATTATTTCAAAAAAAGTGCGCTTGTAAGACCGCTGCGCAAATACAGTGTGACAGAAAGTATTGCAATGACCGCCATTTTAGTCTCTAGGGTGTTAGAAAAAAATACATATAATGTTTGGGAGTTCTAAGTAATTTTCTAGCAAAAATAAATCATTTTAACTTGTAAACAACAAGTGAACAAGTGTCAAAAAAAGGCTTGGTGTGAAGTGGAAAAAACCACCCAAAAAACAAACCTTTACAATCACTTTAAGTTGCACTTTAACCCAAATGGCTCATTTAACTTGCTGGTGATCAGCTCTTAGGGCATTGGTTTGAGATAAAGCAACTTGATTAAATAGCGCCCCCCCCCCCCCCCGAAATTCATTTTTACATTTTCAGTAAAAAGTGTCTATACACCAAGACATGAGGGGGAAGCTTGTACAGTGAGAGAAAAAAGTATTTGATCCCCTGCTGATTTTGTACGTTTGCCCACTGACAAAGAAATGATCAGTCTATAATTTTAATGGTAGGTTTATTTTAACAGTGAGAGACAGAATAGCAACAAAAAAATCCAGAAAAACACATTTCAAAAAAGTTATAAATTGATTTTCATTTTAATGAGTGAAATAAGTATTTGACCCCTTTGCAAAACATGAATTAGTACTTGGTGGCAAAACCCTTGTTGGCAATCAGAGGTCAGACATTTGTTGTAGTTGACCACCAGGTTTGCACACATCTTGAGTGTGATTTTGTCCCGCTCCTCTTTGCAGATTCTCTCCAGGTCATTAAGGTTTCGAGGCTGACATTTGGTAACTCGAACCTTCAGCTCCCCCCACATATTTTCTATGGAATTAGGGTCTGCAGACTGGCTAGGCCACTTCAGGACCTTAATGTGCTTCTTCTTGAGCCACTCCTTTGTTGCCTTGGCCGTGTGTTTTGGGTCATTCTTATGCTGGAATACCCATCCACAACCCATTTTCAATGCCCTGGCTGAGGAAAGGATGTTCTCACCCAAGATTTGATGGTATATGACCCCATCCATTGTCACTTTGATGCAGTGAAGTTGTCCCGTCCCCTTAGCAGAAAAACACCCCCAATGTCGAATGTTTCCACCTCCATGTTTGACGGTGGGGATGGTTTTCTTGGGGTCATAGGCAGCATTCCTCCTCTTTCAAACGCGGCGAGTTGAGTTGATGCCAAAGAGCTCCATTTTGGTCTCATCTAGAGGTCGACCGATATATCTGGCATATATTTTTGGCACTTTTTAATTTATCAGCATCGGCCGATTGTGCTGGAAAAAAAAAAACAGATTTAAAAAAACGTCAGCTCGACTTGCAATTAACTTCTTTCATAGAAGTCAATGCAAGTTGCCTGAAGTTTCCTGTGGAGCAACTTGTCTCTGGGCAGCCTGCCAAGTGTGAGAGAAAAGAGATACAATGTTTCTTCTTATCAATGAACTGAACTCAGTGTGTAGAAGTTCTTAGTTTAACCATTTAAAGACTAAATCTTTTCTGACACTTGTTGCTTACAAGTAAAAATCTTGTGTTTTCTGCTAGAAAATCACTTAGAACCCCCAAACATTATATTTTTTTTTAGCAGAGACCCTAGGGAATAAAATAGCGGTTGTTGCAATATTTTATGTCACACGGTATTTGCGCAGCGGTCTTTCAAACGCAATTTTTGGGGAAAAAATACACTTTAATGAATTTTAAATAAAACGAAACAGTAAAGTTAGCCCGTTTTTTTTTTTTCCATCTAAAAGTTTTGATTACCTGTTTTTGTGCCTGCTTCCCTTACCGAAGATGGTGGCGGCAGCACCCGAGAGCCGAGGGAGAGATCGGCTTCGGGTGCCGACATTGCGGGCGTCCAGGACAAGTAAGTGTCCATATATTAAAAGTCAGCAGCTGCAGTATTTGTAGCTGCTGACTTTTTAATATTTTTTTTTCGACGGAACTCCGCTGCTTTTACGCTGGAACGGGCAGGCGTTGACGGTAAAACGCCGCTAGTTTTAGCTGCGCTTTACCATCATTTTAGTGGTGCTATTCGGCTGCTAGCGGGGCACTTATAACCCAGCTAGTGGCCGATGAAGAGGTTAAATGCGCCCGTGTAGCACCGCTGCAGAAGCGCTTTGTAGCCGCTTTGGCAGCAGTGTCCATTCATTTCAATGGGCAGTAGTGATGGAGGAGCGGTATACATCGCTCCAAAGATGCTGCTTGCAGGACTTTTTTTAACGTCCTGCCAGCCCACCACCTCAGTGTGAAAGCACTCGGGCGTTCACACCGAGACTGCAGGGGAGCTGTTTTGCAGCCACTTTTACAGGTGCTATTTTTAGCACAAAAGTGCCTGAAAAACACCCCAGTGTGAAAGGGGTCCAACTGTTAGATTTTATGAGATGAAGGGGAAAAAAAATAACTAAAAAAATCGGCCTAACATATCGGCCCAAAAAAATCGGCATCATATATTGGCTATCGTCCGCCGCGATTTCTAAATGTCGGCATCGGCCAGAGAAAAACCCATATCGGTCAACCTCTAGTCTCATCTGACCTCAACACTTTCACCCAGTTCTCCCCTGAATCATTCAGATGTTCATTAGCAGACTTCAGACGGGCCTGTACATGTGGCATTGTGTGTTACCAATTGTTTTCTTGATAACTATGGTCCCAGCTGCCTTGAGATCATTGACAAGATTCTCCCGTGTAGTTCTGGGCTGATTCCTCACCGTTGTCATGATCAGTGAGATCTTGCATGGACCTCCAGACCGAGGGAGATTGACAATTATTATGTGTTTCTTCCATTTGTGAATAATCGCACCAACTGTTATCACCCTCTCACCAAGCTGCTTGGCAGTATCCCATTCCAGCCTTGTGTAGGTCTACAATCTTGTCTCTGACATCCTTAGACAACTCTTTGGTCTTGGCCATGGTGGAGAGATTGGAATCTGATTGATTGCTTCTGTGGACAGGTGTTTTTTATAAAGGAAACAAGCCGAGATTAGGAGCCATCCCCTTTAATGGCCCATACACACGATCCGAAAATTGGACGAAAAATACCGCTTTCGACGCAATCGTACGATAATCGGATTTTCGAGAGTCGATCACGACAATTCATCCGATATTATTCGATTGGACAAGCACGAAAATTTTCCTTGTACGATACCAGATCGTACGATTTTCGTTTAGTCAGTACAGTTGTCGTCCAAAAATACAAGACAAATACATTACAGCACATGATATCACTTCTGATTTTTTTTTTTCTCTGTCGTACGAGAATTTTTCGTGACTTTAGTAACCTATTCAATTTCTGCTTGCGACTATTAAGTGAAAAGTCAGACGATCTGTCGTCCGATTTTTGGATCGTGTGTTAGCCCTGGTTCACACTGGGGCGATTTGACATGCGATTTGGCATGTCAAATCGGCGAAATTTGCAGCAAATTGCGGGCAATGGCACCGTCCTAATCGGTGCGACGCCGCATCTGCGGCGCTGCACCGATTTCAAAAAGTAGTTTCTGTACTACTTTTTGCAATTTCAGCCACGATTTACATTGACATCTGTGTCAGATGTCTCTGTAATCGAGCTGAAATCGGGACCGACAGGCAGGAGTGAAATCGTGCGAGTTCAGCTGAACTCGCACGGCTTCACTCCCGCAGCCCCAGTGTGAACCTGGGCTATGGGCCATAAGGCCGGTTTCACACTGGGGCGGTGGGAGCGGTGGCGGTATAGCGCCGCTATTTTTAGCGGCGCTATACCGTCGGGATTGCAGAGGTATTCGGCCGCTAGCGGTGCGGTTTTAACCCCTGCTAGCGGCCGAAAAAGGGTTAATACCACCCGCAAACCGCGGCTACAGCTGCGGTTTACGGGCGGTATTACCGCGGTATCCCATTCATTTCAATGGGAAGAAGTGGTGGAGGAGCGGTAAACGCACCGCTCCTCTCACCGCTCCAAAGATGCGGCTAGCAGGACTTTTTTTTAAGTCCTGTTAGCGCACCGCTCCAGTGTGAAAGCCCTCGGGGCACACACACACACACACACACACAGAGCAGAGCCCATTGGGTCCTGAGTACTGAACCTCCTGCTCATTCTGCTGCTGTAAGAGATTAAATAATGTTGGTATCAACATACTTCTTGAGACCCCATTCACACAGGGGCGACTCTCAGCCACCTGACAAGTCGTGTCCCATTCTGTACAATGGAACCGTTCTAATCGGAGAGTCATTTTTGAAGTCGTCTTGAAGATGCCCAGCACAGTCGCGGGACAAGTCGTGCCGCCCCTGTGTGAATGGGCTCTTAGTTTAATACTGTTTATTATTATTTTTCAGTAAATACATAACATGTATTGCCGTCTTCTAGTATATGCATGGAGTTCAGCATTAATTAAAAATAAAATATATAGTGTACCCCTTAAGCAGGACCTATAAATGGAAGGTGAAAGTGAGCAAACTACGAATGTCACACAAAAGCTGATGGAACACATGGTAATGGGAAACAGTTATTAGTACAGCAAACCTAAATAGGTTATGGTATATTTAAACATTTGAAAAATGATGGCAAGATATTCAAGAGTTTGAGGGAAGAGAGACAATGCTAGGGGACATATGTGAGCCCTTGAAAAACTTGCTTAAATGCTGCTTTCTCAAAATATTTGACTGGTCAGCCAGACCCCATAAGGCCCTGTGGTGACTGTGCGGTCCTCAGGGCCCCTGAAAACACTAATCTGTTTCCCTATTGCCTTGTTATAGCAATTTCTAGCAGCCATGTTCCCAGTCTCCAATAACTTATAGCAGATTCACAGTCTCTGACTGTCTACTGCAGCATGTCCGCAGTCTCTGACTGTCTATTGTATTATGTCCGCAGTCTCTGAAAATCTATTATATCTTTGACTATATCCCGTCTGCTGTCTCTGATAATGAATATTAACTGAATTTTATATGCAGCCCTTTGGTGATGTTGAGGGCTGCATGTGAGCCCCCCTCCCCATATCAATAAAGACCACCACTGCCGGAGGGTTATATTACCAAGTTAGATATCATTTATTAATGAGCTACATTGGTTGATGCATATGGTCACCAATGGTGTGACATTTTGGCCATACAGTGCCTTTAAAAAGTATTCATACCCCTTGAAATTTTTGTCATGTTGCATCCAAAAACATAAATGTATTTTATTGGGCATTTTATGTAATAGACAAACACAAAGTGGCACATAATTGTGATGTGTAAGGAAAATTATAAATGTTTTTTCAATTATTTTTTACAAGTAAATATAAGAAAAGTGTTGCGTGCATTTGTATTCAGCCCCCCTGAGTCAATACTTTGTTGAACCACTTTTCGCTGCAATTACAGCTGCAAGTCTTTTTGGAGATGTCTCTACCAGCTTTGCACATCTACGTTTGTGACATTTTTGCCCATTCTTCTCTGCAGATTGGATAAAGAGCGTCTGTGAACAGCAATTTTCAAGTCTTGCCACATATTCTCAATTGGATTTAGGTCTGAACTTTGACTGGTTCATTCTAACACATGAATATGCTTTGATATACAGCCAGAGCTACAATTGAATTGTTTAGGGTCATTGTCCTGCTGGAAGGTGAACCCCCACCCCAGTCTCAAGTCTTTTGCAGACTCTAATGCCCTGTACACACGAGCGGAATTCCCGTCGGAAAAAGTTGGATGATTTTTCAGACGGAATTCCGCTCAAGCCTGCCTTGCATACACACGGTCACACCAAAGTTCGGTGAACTTTTGACTGCCAAGAATGCGGTGACATAAAAGACTACGACGAAAAAAAGCAGAGAAAATTAAGTTCTATGCTTCTGAGCATGTGTCGATTTGTTTCTGAGCATGCGTTGGAATTTGTACACACGATAGGAAATTCCAATCGGAATTTTTTTCGAGGGGAAAAATAGAGAACCTGCTCTCTATCTAAGTCCGTCGGAAATTCCGACGGGAGAAGTCCGATGGGGCATACACACGGTAGGAATATCCGATGAAAAGCTCCCATCTGACTTTTTCCATCGGAAATTCTGATCGTGTGTGCGCGGCATTACAGGTTTTCTTCTAAGATTGCACTGTATTTGGCTCCATCCACCTTCCCATGAACTCTGACCAGCTTCCCTGTCTCTGCTGAAGAAAAGTACCCCCACAACATTATGCTGCCACCACCATGTTTCATGGTGGGAATTGTGTGTTCAGGGTTCGTTTTCCGCCACACTTAGCGTTTTTCTTTTAGACCAAAAAGAAAAATTTTGATCTCTTCTGACCAGAGCACCTTCTTTCACGTTTGCCGTGTCCCCCATATGGCTTCCCGCAAACTGCAAACAGAACTTCTTATTGCTTTTTTCCAACAATGGCTTTCTTCTTGCCACTCTTCCATAAATGCCAGATTTGTGGAGTGCACGACTAAAGCCCTGTACACACGATCGGATTTCCTATGGATTCAAATCCGATGTATTTTTCCATCGGAATTCCGATGAAGCTGACTTCCATCAGTCTTGCCTACACACCATCAGTCAAAAATCAGACCGTCCCAAACGCCGTGACGTAAAACACTCCGACGAGCCGAGAAAAATGAAATGAAATGCTTCTGAGCATGCGTCGACTTGATTCTGAGCATGCGTGGGTTTTTTTTCCTATGGAGTTCCACACAGACGATCGGAATTTGCTATCTTTTTTTTTTCTATCTGATAAATTTAAAACATGTTCTATTTTCTCTCACCGATGGAAAAAAGACCGATGGGGCCCATACACGATCGGTTTGTCCGATGAAAAAAGTCCATCGGACTGTTTTCATCTGTAAAACCGATCGTATGTACAGGGCATAATAGTTGAGTTGTCCTATGGACAGAATCTCCCACCTGAGCTGTGGATCTCTGCAGCTCCTCCAGAGTTATCATGGGCCTCTTGGCTGCTTCTCTGATTAATGCTGTCCTTGCCCGGCCTGTCAGTTTAGGTGGATGGCCATGTCTTGGTAGGTTTGCAGTTGTGCCATACTCTTTCCATTTTCGAATGATGGAGTGATCTGTGAGATGTTCAAAGCTTGGGATATTTTTTTTATAACCTAACCCTGCTTTAAACTTCTCCACAAGTTTATCTCTGACCTGTCTGGTGTGTTCCTTGGCCTTAACCACTTGCTTACTGGGCACTTAAACCCCCTTCGTACCCAGACCAATTTTCAGCTTTCAGCGCTGACGCACTTTGAATGACAATTGCGCGGTCATACAACGCTGTACCCAAATGATATTTTCATAATTTTTTTCCCACAAATAGAGCTTTCTTTGGGAGTGTATTTGATCACCTCTGCGATTTTAATTTTTTGCGCTATAAACAAAAAAAGACAGAACATTTTGAAAAAAAAAAACAATATTTTTTTACTTTTTGTTGTTATAATATCCCAATTTAAAAAAATATATATATATTTTTTCTCAGTTTAGGCCGATACGTATTCTTCTATATATTTTTGTTCAAAAAAATTGCAATAAGCGTATAGTGATTGGTTTGCGCAAAAGTTATAGTGCCTACAAAATAGGGGATAGAATTATGACATTTTTATTATATATATATATTTTTTTTACTAGTAATGGTGGCGATCTGCGATTTTTGTCAGGCCTGCGATATTGCGGCCGACATATCGGACACTTTTGACACTATTTTGGGACCATTCACATTTATACACCGAACAGTGCTATAAATATGCATTCATTACTGTATAAATGTGACTGGCAGGGAAGGGGTTAACACTAGGGGGCGATCAAGGGGTTAAATATGTTCCCTATTAGTGATTCTTACTGTGTGGGGGCGGGGACTGACTGGGGGAGGTGACCGATCTGTGTCCCTATGTACAAGGGACACAGCATCGGTCTCCTCTCTCCCTGACAAGACGTTTACACACAGAGATCCACGTCCTGCCTCTGTGACAGCCGATCGCGTGTACCTGGCTGACATCGCGGCCACCAGGCACGCGCATCGGCATCACGTAATGCGGCGGGCACAGCTGTACCCCGCCGCGCGCCCTCTGCGGCGCACGGCTGGATGTAAACACAGCAGGATGTCCAGGGGACGTCCACCCGGCACTTGAGAGCCGCGCTGCAGAAGTCTTTCGTCTATAGCGCGGGTCTCAAGTGGTTAATGATGCTGTTTGTTTACTAAAGTTCTTTAACAAACCTCTGAGGACTTCACAGAACAGCTATATTTATACTGAGATTAAATTACACACAGGTGGACTCTATTTACTAATTAGGTAACTTCTGAAGGCAATTGGTTCCACTAGATTTTAGTTAGGGGTATCAGAGTAAAGGGGGTTGAATACAAATGCACGCCACACTTTTCAGATGTTTATTTGTAAAAAATGTTTAAAACCATTTTTAATTTTCATTCCATTTCACAATTATGTACCACTTTTTGTTGGTCTACCACATAAAATCTCAATAAAATTAATTTGTTTTTGGTTGTAACATGAGAAAATTTGGAAAATTTCCAGGGGTATGAATACTTTTTCAAGGCACTGTATCTTAGGGACTTTGCCAGTAAATGTCAGTGCTTGGGTCTTCTGGTCTACCACCTTCCTATAAATTTTTGGTGAAATAATACCTTTTTAAAGTTTTGTTAATCGTATTAATTTAATGTGCAATTTTTGTCCAGAATTTTTTTTCGTTTCTTTTGAAACAATCTATTACAAATCCATGACAGCATATGAAAATAAAACACACCTGTAGATGAGATCACTATATACAAACAGGTTTTTAGCAGTTTATTGTTTATGCCCCTTAGCCCTCAATTAGGCACAAAAATGAGAATATTTACCAGTTGTGGCTAAAATGAAACCAGTCTAGAAGATAAGTTTTGTTTCATTCTGAGTTAAAGAATATGTAACCCCAACATTTCATATTCCTGATACAGTTGCAAAAAAAAGTATGTGAACCCTTTTGGAATGATATGTATTTCTGCACAAATTGGTCAGAAAATGTGATCTGATCTTCATCTAAGTCACAACAATAGACAATCGCAGTCTGCTTAAACTAATAACACACAAATAATTAAATATTACCATGTTTTTATTGAACACACCATGTAAACATTCACAGTGCAGGTGGAAAAAAGTATGTGAACCCCTAGACCAGTGATGGTGAACCTTGGAACCCCAGATGTTTTGGAACTACATTTCCCATGATGCTCATGCACTCTGCAGTGTAGTTGAGCATCATGGGAAATGTAGTTCCAAAACATCTGGGGTGCCAAGGTTCGCCATCACTGCCCTAGACTAATGAGATCTCCAAGAGCTAATTGGAGTGAGGTGTCAGCCAACTGGAGTCCAATCAATGAGATGAGATTGGAGGTGTTGGTTACAGCTGCCCTGTCCTATAAAAAACACACACCAGTTCAGGGTTTGCTTTTCACAAGAAGCATTGCCTGATGTGAATGTTGCCTCGCACAAAAGAGCTCTCAGAAGACCTACGATTAAGAATTGTTCACTTGCATAAAGCTGGAAAGGGTTATAAAAGTATCTCCAAAAGCCTTGCTGTTCATCAGTCCACGGTAAGACAAATTGTCTATAAATGGAAAGAGTTCAGCACTGCTGCTACTCTCCCTAGGAGTGGGCGTCCTGTAAAGATGACTGCAAGAGCACAGCTCAGACTGCTCAATGAGGTGAAGAAGAATCCTAGAGTGTCAGCTAAAGACTTACAAAAGTCTCTGGCATATGCTAACATCCCTGTTAGCGAATCTACGATACGTAAAACACTAAACAAGAATGGATTTCATGGGAGTATACCACAGAGGAAGCCACTGCTGTCCAAAAAAAACATTGCTGCACGTTTACAGTTTGCACAAGAGCACCTGGATGTTCCACAGCAGTACTGGCAAAATATTCTGTGGACAGATGAAACCAAAGTTGAGTTGTTTGGAAGAAACACACAACACTATGTGTGGAGAAAAAGAGGCACAGCACACCAACATCAAGACCTCATCCCAACTGTGAAGTATGGTGGTGGGGGCATCATGGTTTGGGGCTGCTTTGCTGCGTCAGGGCTTGGACGGATTGCTTTCATCGAAGGAAAAATGAATTTGCAAGTTTATCAAGACATTTTGCAGGAGAACTTAAGGCCATCTGTCCACCAGCTGAAGCTTAACAGAAGATGGGTGTTGCAACAGGACAACGACCCAAAGCATAGAAGTAAATCAACAACAGAATGGCTTAAACAGAAGAAAATACGCCTTCTGGAGTGGCCCAGTCAGAGTCCTGACCTCAACCCGATTGAGATGCTGTGGCATGACCTCAAGAAAGCGATTCACACCAGACATCCCAAGAATATTGCTGAACTGAAACAGTTCTGTAAAGAGGAATGGTCAAGAATTACTCCTGACCGTTGTGCACGTCTGATCTGCAACTACAGGAAACGTTTGGTTGAAGTTATTGCTGCCAAAGGAGGTTCAACCAGTTATTAAATCCAAGGGCTCACATACTTTTTCCACCTGCACGGTGAATGTTTACATGGTTTGTTCAATAAAAACATGGTAACATTTAAATCTTTGTGTGTTATTAGTTTAATCAGACTGTGATTGTCTATTGTTGTGACTTAGATGAAGTTCAATTCACATTTTATGACCAATTTGTGCAGAAATCCATATCATTCCAAAAGGGTTCACATACTTTTTTTTGCAACTATGCCTGCTGTACCATGTACTTATATGAAAAAGCACCCTGTTCTCTTTGTATTGCTTTTTTTGTGTGAAATACCTTGTGTTCCTGCCAGTCCCTCTACTTTCCTATTAAAAACTGACCACACTAGACAGAACACACCATGGTCAGTTCTCTAGCTGTGCTGGGAAATCAGCCTGCTCTCCTCCAATGATCAGGTTTGTCCTGACACACACGCCTGGCACAGCCTTTCACTGGGAAGCTTGATGTACTGCCTTTTCTCCTCCCCCCAGCTTTTATGCAGCTGAGAACAGAGGGAATGCAATCACTTACAAAAAAAGGTGAATTTTTTTTTTCTTTATATATTTTTTTAAATAATTTTTTGTTTACACAAATGTTTTGCCTTTCATTTCTGTTTAAAACTAAATGGGTTGATTTACAAGGTGAGGGTTTACAATCACTTTAAACAAACAGAAACTCTTTCTTTCTCATCCATTGAGGGGTTCAGGAAGTTCTGGGTTATACTGCTGCCTACAGGAGGATTGGCCACTGTCAAATAAAAAAATTGTAATTCATTCCAAGATAACCCCTACTATGCTCAGCATGCCTTAGTTTTTGCTAGTTTCTAGGAGGATTAATTTAAAATCTGCTGGAAAAAGTTTAACCACTTCAGCCCCTGAAGGATTTACCCCCTTAATGACCAGGCCATTTTTTTGCGATACGGCACTGCGTCGCTATAACTGACAATTGCGCAGTCGTGCGACATTGTACCCAAACAAAATTGATGTCCTTTTTTTTCCCCCACAAATAGCTTTCTTTTGGTGGTATTTTATCACCTATGTGGTTTTTTTTTTGCGCTATAAACAAAAAAAAGACCGACAATATTAAGAACTTTTGCTATAATAAATATCCCAATTTTTTTTTATAAAATTCTTCATCAGTTTAGGCCAAAATTTAATCTTCGACATATTTTTGGTAAAAAAAATCTCAATAAGCGTATATTGATTGGTTTGCGCAAAAGTTATAGTGTCTACAAAATAGGGGATAGATTTATGAAATTTTATTATTTTTTCTTTTTTTACTAGTAATGGCAGTGATCAGCGATTTTTAGCAGGACTGCGACATTATGGCGGACAGATTGGACACTTTTGAAACTTTTTAGGGACCAGTGCCATTTTTACAGAGATCAGTGCTATAAAATCAACTGATTACTGTATAAATGTCACTGGTAGGGAAAGGGTTAACACTAGGGGGGGATCAAGAGGTTGTGTGTCCTAGGGAGGTGTTTCTAACTGGGGGGAGTGTACTGACTGGGAGTAAAGAGAGATTGCTGTTCCTAATCCCTAGGAACAGACTATCTCTCTCTACTCCCCTGACAGAATGGGGATCTGTTTGTTTACATTGACAGATCCCCGTTCTGGCTCTCTGTGGAGCGATCGCGGGTGGACGGCGGACATCGCAGCCGCCGGTCACGCAGGCGCCCGCTATATCTATTACACGAGCCACTGTACCGGTACGCTAATTTGTGCAATAGAGCCGAGCTGCTGCCATATATTGGCGGCGGCTGGTCGGCAAGTGGTTAACCAATTTTTTCTAGCCTTTTTTTTTCTTCAATTTTTTCTTTGATTATTCTTCCATTGACTTTAATTTAAGATTTCTCACAACATCACTGCTTAAGCTGGTCTCTGCATGGCAGCTATCCAGATCAGCCCTTTTTCAGCTTGACTTTATACCCCTTTCACACTGAGGCGCTTGAAAACTGCCTATAAAACTCAGAGCGCTTTTGCAGTATTTTTCAAGCGCTTTTGAGGAATTAGCGGTGCACTTTTTTTTGACGGTCCCGTGAATCAGAAAGCTGCTGCAAGAACCATTTTGAGGCACTATTGAAGCGCTTTTCAGGCGCTTCCCATTAATTTCAATGTAGAGGGTGCTTTTGAGGCGTTTTTTAGCTCTCCAAACACGCTCCAAAGATGCTGCTTGCAGGCTTTTTTCACCTCCCCACCAGCGCACCGTCCCAGTGTGAAAGCATTCATTGATCCTAATGGAAATAGGTTTTCGTGAGCTTTTCAGACGCTTTTTATTTTATTTTATTTTTTAGCACAGAAGTGCCTGAAAGGGGTCTTAGAGTGCCAAACCTAGACCTTGCTTGACTGTATATTGTGGGAACATCCTAGATATTACATTTGGGCACTGGGTTCTGCTTGTAGCACTTTTGAGATCCAGTACTGGTAAAAGTTAGCTGCATATAGTTTTTCAGGTCCAGGGCCCCTGGCATTGCCTCACCACATGCCCGGTCTCTGAAGATCCACCCTGTTGAGTAGGTCAATCAGCAGGAGCTTCCTTGTTAATTGCACTGCTAAACGCCTTTTCTTTATCGTACACCACGGGACACAGAGCTAGTCATTACATAATGGGTTAAGGGTCACCAGCGGTGATTGGACACTGGCACAACCAATGGAAGACAGTTCCCCTCCATATAACCCCTCCCATCAGGGAAGTACCTCAGTTTTTTCGCCAGTGTCGAAAGGTGTTGGACGCGTTAGGAGGTGCTAAAGGAAAGCTCTACCAAAGAGACCCTCTGGGGGTAAAAGAGCTATGCTTTCGGATCCATCCAAGACGCCTACAAATGAGCTGAATCTGGATGGGATCCGGGCCTCATCCATGAGGCGTCGCCTGTAATGTCTCTCTTCGGAGGACTGGGCTCTAAGATCCAGCACTTTCGCTATTTCGCTATAAAGTCCTGGTAAGAGTCTTGTACAAGGCCCAGGGGAGAGGTATCCTTTAAATAGGAACCCATATCCCTGAAGGTTGGCACACATAGCCCACCGTGAAGGGTGAAGTTTGGTATCTGTCTGAAATCTTTCAGCAGAAAAACCTGCGGCGTGGATAAGGTGAGATTAGAAGGTCCATAACTAGGTTGGGACCTTTTTCAAAAAATGGATGTCTTCTTTTTTTCCACCACTGGGGGGAGTAAAGAGCTGAATATACTCACCTCACTCTGTTCAGTGTCGGCTTCGGCGAAGTACACTGGTCGTCACCTCCGCTGCTGAGCTTGCTTGGGCACCCCGCTCCTCCTTTCAGTGGCCGACCAGACACCTGCAGATGCAGGTAAGTGGGAACAAGGGCTGATGAGAGTCCTCTCTCACTATGGCCACCGCCATAGCGCTAAGGGCCGCGCGCGCGCGGGAGCGCGCTTTATCGGAGGGGGGGGGGCGAAGGCGTGCGCAGGCACGTGGCGCGCGCAGGCACAGAAACGGCGCCAAATTTAAAAGACTGTCAGTGTGAGAAGCACTGCAGCAGCAAGCAAGCTCGTTAGTTCTCTTGTTCCTGGCAGAGAAACACAGCAGCTATACAGGGACGTAAGACTCCATGTGGTTGGATTGGGTACTTCCTAGAAGACATCCATGTTATGCATAGTTATGTGTTAAAAGTTGCATACTTAATGTATTTGCTAAACTGAACACGGTAGTATATGCATTTAGGTACCTTGTATTTTGTCTAAACAGTAAGCCTTCCAGGGGAAGTAATACGGACAAAAAGAGATAAGAAAGCACCACCGCCTGAGAGAGGCTCTAGCTGTGCTGACTCGGTACCTTTCTCTCCTGTGTTGCTAAATGCACCTGTTCAGGATGAGCCATTACCTCTGTCAGGTATGACGGCTTCCCGAGTGAAGCCTGGGCCTGTATATGTCACTGAGGACACTTTATCAGCAGCCCTAAATAATCTGGAGGAAAAAATTGCTACCTTAATCGCTAAGTCCTCTAAAAAGGGACAATAAGCGAAGCAGGTCTTCCAGTATTGGACCTCCCTTCAGAAGTACCTGAGGGAGGAGGATGAGGAGGAGGAGGCTACATCAGCAGAGGATGAGGAGCCAGATTTTAAGGTCACAGGTACAATGCTATAGCAGTGCATTTAAGTTAACCTCTGCGGAGGTAACGGAATTACCTGTCTCCTCCCTAGGGTCATTAAGATCCCTGCAAGGTGCATGCTCCTTCCCGGTTCATCCGTTACTAGAGGATCTAATATACGCAAACTGGCAACATCCAGATAAGCGTTTCTCACCTCCAAAAAGGTTTAACATTCTTTATCCTATGGGGGAAATTTTTTTAAAGAAATGGAGCCTGCCTGCGGTAGTTGCGGCTATTTCTTGTGTAAATAAAAACCTGACATGTCCGGTGGATAATGTACAAGGGTTTAAAAGATCCTTCTGAGAGGAAGTTGAAATCCTCCTTCCTTTTGGCCGGCTCAATTACCCAACCTGCAGTAGCAGCAGTCGGTATGTGTCAGGTCATCAGCCAACAGGTAAAGCAGGGGCTGAAGGAACTGCCTTCAGAGCAGGCTTGAAATTGGGAAAATTTGCCTAAAGCCTTATGCTTCACAGTGGATGCCATGAGAGATTCTATCATACAGGCATCACGCCTTACACTGCAGCTGGTACAGATGCGCAGAGTACTTTGGTCAGCGGAAACCCCATGCAAAAAGCTGTTGGCAAGTTCCCGTTCCATGGCGAACGCCTATTTGGGGAAGATTTAGAAAAATATATACAGAAGATATCAAGTGGTAAAACGACTTTTACCTGAGAGAAAGAAAAACGAGATCTTGTTTTAAACGCTCTCTCTCCCCAGCTCCCGGGAAATCTGACTCCAACCAGTGGCGGCGGCCTGTTTTAGCCGCCCACAAAAGCCAAGGGGCAAGCTCAGAAGAACAAGAAGCCGTGGGGTGCAAGAGCTAATAAGCAAGCCCCCAAAGCCTCTCAGTGAAGGGGCGCCCCCGCTCGGCCGAGTGGGAGGAAGGCTTTGTCAGTTCTCAGCGACTTGGCGGTCAGAAATCCAGGACAATTGGGTGGTATCCACAATATCCTCAGGGTACAAACTGGAATTTCGAGAGATCCCATCTTCTCAATTCCGAGGTTCAAGACTCTCCAAGGATCCACAAAAAAGAGAATCCTTCTTCAAAGGTTTGAATCACTTAATGGCTCAAGGGGTAGTTACAGACGTACCCCAAAAAGAGCGAGGTTCAGGTTTTTACTCAAACCTCTTTGTGATTCCAAAGCCAAATGGAGATGTCAGACCCATCCTGGATCTAAAATCCCTAAATCGGTTCCTGAACGATCGCCATTTTCGAATGGAAACGATCCGATCCGTGGCCGCCACTTTAAAGGGCGGAAAATTCATGGCGCCCATAGATATCAAGGACGCACATTTACACATACCCATCCTCCCCGCTCACCAAAGATTCCTAAGGTTTGCGGTAGAAGATCGCCACTTTCAATTGGTGGCTCTGCCGTTTGGTGTAGCCACCGCGCCCATAGTATTCACAAAGGTGCTAGCTCCTCTGTTAGCAAACCTAAGAACACGGGGCATTGCGGTAACAGCCTATCTGGACGATCTACTAGTAATAGATCAGTCAAAGGAGGGATTGGGTCACGCTGTACACACTACAGTAGGATACCTGGAGCATTTAGGATGGATTATAAATTTACAAAAATCCTCTCTCCAGGCCCAAAGAAGGATAGTGTACCTGGGCATGATCATAGATACAGCCCAAAACGGGGTATACCTGCCAGAACCGAAGATACAGTCTCTGAAAGACCTGATCCACAAGGTCAATGCAAACAAGAGGCCGTCTATTCGCCTTTGCATGAGACTATTGGGGAAAGATGGTAGCCTCCTTCGAGGCGGTCCCTTACGCCCAGTTTCATTCGAGACTACTTCAAGGCAATATTTAGCTTCCTGGAACAGGAAGAGCCAAGCTCTGGATATACCCATGCGCCTGTCCTCACAAGTACGCCACAGCTTCGATTGGTGGCTAGAAGCCAGGAATTTACGGAAGGGAAAGTCCTTCCTCCCAGTGGCCTGGAAGGTGGTATCTAGGGATGCCAGCCTATCGGGCTGGGGTGCAGTATTCGAGGAGGCTTCTACCCAGGGAACCTGGGCCAAGACTCAGGGGATCCTGCCCATCAATGTGCTAGAGATCCGGGCGGTATATCTAGCCCTCAAAACCTGGACATACAGGTTACAGGGCTACCCAGTTCGGGTTCAATCCGACAATGCTACTGCAGTAGCTTACATCAATCACCAAGGAGGCACCCGCAGTCGGGCAGCCCAAAGAGAGGTGAACCGGATCCTGGCATGGGCAGAAGAGCATGTACCTTGCCTTTCTGCAATCTTCATTCCAGGGATAGAAAATTGTCAAGCAGACTACCTGAGTCGTCAGCAGCTGCTACCAGGAGAGTGGTCTCTTCACCCCGAGATCTTTCAGGCCATATGTCGGAGATGGGGAAACCCAGATGTAGACCTGCTAGCTGCCAGGTTCAACAAGAAATTGGACAACTTTGTGTCCAGAACGAGAGATCCTCTAGCCTACGGGACAGACGCTCTAATAATACAGACGCTCTAATAACTCCATGGAATCAGTTCTCACTGATCTATGCATTCCCTCCGATCCCTCTTCTACAAAGACTGCTTCGCAGGATCAAGGAGGAGGGAATACCAGTAATCCTAGTGGCCCCAAACTGGCCCAGGAGGCCTTGGTACGCCGAGATTGTAAAAATGGCGATAGGAAGGCCCTGGAAGTTTCCACTTCGACACGACTTGCTGTCACAGGGTCCAGTATTCCACCCTTCCTTACAAAGGCTAAAGTTGACGGCCTGGCTGCTGAGACCCACATTTTTAAAAAGAGAGGGGTCTCTGGTCCGGCTCTTTCTACGCTCATTAATGCTAGAAAGCCAGCCTCCAGACTCATCTATCAGAGAGTCTGGAGAGCATACGTTTCCTGGTGTGAATCCAGATGTTGGAATCCTCAGAAGTATGAAATAAGTAGGATTCTTGCTTTTTGCCAGTTAGGAGTGGATATGAATTTAGCCCTTAGCACCATCAAAGGGCAAATATCGGCTCTATCAGTCTTCTTTCAGAGACCATTGGCATCTCACTCCCTAGTTCGGACATTCATTAAGGGGGCACTGAGGATAAATCCTCCAGTTAGGACTCCCTTGTGTCCATGGGATTTGAATTTGGTATTGTCAGTGTTGCAAAAGCAACCTTTTGAACCTATTCGCCATATTCCTTTAATTATATTGAGTAGGAAGTTGGCCTTTCTGATTGCTATAGCTTCTGCTAGGAGAGTATCAGAGCTAGCAGCTCTTTCTTGTAAAGAGCCGTATCTAATTTGTCACAAGGACAAAATCGTACTACGACCCCATCCGGCTTTTCTACCTAAGGTGGTGTCGGCTTTTCACTTGAATCAAGACATTGTTCTGCCTTCCTTTTTTCCAAACCCGCGGACGGCGGGGGAAAAATTATTACACTCTCTAGATCTAGTGAGAGCGGTAAAGGTGTATCTGCAAGCAACCGCTCAGATACGTAAAACAGATGTTTTGTTTATTTTACCAGATGGGCCCAAGAAGGGCCAAGCGGTATCAAAATCCACCATTTCCAGGTGGATTAGACAAGTAATTATTCAAGCTTATGGTTTAAAGAACAGGACTCCTCCTTTTCCTGTTAAGGCGCACTCTACCAGGGCTTCATGGGCAGTGCACCACCAGGCTTCGATGGCTCAGATCTGTAAAGCTGCAACTTGGTCTTCAGTCCATACATTTTCCAAATTCTATCAAATAGATGTGAAAGGACATGAGGATTCCGCCTTTGGGCGAAGTGTGCTGCAGGCAGCAGTATAGGGCTTCTGGTCCGCAAGCGGCCTGTTTTGATCTGTGTCTCCCCCCCTTCATATGAGCATTGCTCTGGGACGTCCCATTATGTAATGACTAGCTCTGTGTCCCGTGGTGTACGATAAAGAAAATAGGATTTTTATAACAGCTTACCTGTAAAATCCTTTTCTTGGAGTACACCACGGGACACAGAGGTCCCCCCCTTCTTATGGGAACCTTACTGCTTTGCTACAAAACTGAGGTACTTCCCTGATGGGAGGGGTTATATGGAGGGGAACTGTCTTCCATTGGTTGTGCCAGTGTCCAATCACCGCTGGTGACCCTTAACCCATTATGTAATGACTAGCTCTGTGTCCCGTGGTGTACTCCAAGAAAAGGATTTTACAGGTAAACTGTTATAAAAATCCTATTTTTAAGATTCCCACTACTTTTTTTAGCGGAAGGGGTTATTGCTGAGATGTCGTCCGCTGGATGTAGTGTCACAAACACTAAGCATTCTCCCCCAACCATTCAGTGTAGAGGATGCTTCATCCCACTGCTGCTCTTTCAAAAGAACCACATAGAATGCTGATCTTCTGTTTATTCTTTCTGCCCTCCTGAAGTGACATTGGTCACTTCCAGCCTTTTGACCTCCAGCTGCCTGACTTTGTGAGTACCAAATAAATGCCTTGCTTCATATCTTGAGCCTAGTAGCATCACCGCCACACATGTCTGTATCTAGACACGGAGGAGACCATCCCTCTGCTACAGGTGACCTCAGCTCAAAGTATCCTGTGGTTTCAGAGACATTCGTTCTGTACCTTCCAAAGGCACTGATGTCTAAAGTCTGCAATACGGTAATCCTTTGATTATAGGCTCTACCTCATTGCATGCTCCCCTAGCTCCGTTGTCTGAGATTGGGTTTCCTAGCCTGACGTCGGGGGCTTCTACTGAAGTTGCACAATATTTTGTGGTCAAATTCCTCATGGACACAGACCACAAGAGCTTCTAAGCAAGCTCTCAGGCCTTCCCTTGCAGAGTCCATCTTTGATCTCTCCACAGGCTTAGAAATAGCCCCAGGAATCGGTCATAGTAATCATCTCTGACTCAAACTCAAAGTCCCCACAGTCTCCTGTTGGTACCTTGAAATAAAAAAAATACCAATTCTGCTCTTAATGATGCAGTTTGCACTACTATACATCTCTGGAGGATCAGTCTACTGTTTCCAGCCTTGGGTGTTTTTAGTGCCCCTACAGCAGCGAAGACCTTTCCACTACACCTGTTTTTTTTTGTGTTTTTTTTATGTATTCCTCTGTGCAAGACGGAAGCACTCTGAAGTTTTCCGGGCTTTGCCTGAGAGTGTATTGAAGTGGTTCTCCTTTTGAGAGGGAATTTGTTCAACTGTGGAGGCCCCACTTGATGCATCCATTTCATGTGATCCATAATGATTCAAAGCGAGATTAGAGAATGGTCAAGGTTGAGATTGCGGTTATACGCTAACCACAGGGTCCATATTTTCAAGTATTATTTAATATAGAAGTGGATTTTTTGTGAATCATAGTACCCATAATCTGCTGCTTTACCTTCATGTTAAGAGAAGGCTGTCTACAGACTTTTTTTTTTTTTTTTTTAAATCAAAACCTTTTTATTATACAATTGCTCAAATGGTACATATAATCAGTGTATTTGATCATACAGAACCGTGTAAGTGAAAAACATAATAGGACATAGGGCTGGGAAAAAAATCGATTTTAATCTTGAATCAAGTTTTGAGCTCAAATTGATTCAGTTTTGAAGAAAATCGTTTTTTTTAGATTTTTTTTTTTTTGAAAAAAAAAAAAAAAAATAATTTTTTTTTTCCTTCCCTTCAAAGTTTCCGTAGCAGGACTGCAGGGGGCGTATCCGGAATGGCACTGGGCAGCGTTACCCCAATTACATCTACTCGCTGCAGCCGCCGTCTGCCTACCTGATCAGCGTGTCATGCAGACAGACGGCGGCCATTGCAGTGTTCAAAAGCCGCGCCTCCCGAGTCCTCGTCGTCTGTGATAGGCGGAACACTCAATTTCACAGCAGGCAGTATTCAGCCTATCACGGACATCCTCTCATCCTCGTCTGTGTTATGAGGATGACCATGATAGGCGGAACACTGAATGCTGGGAAATCGAGTGTCCCGCCTATCACAGACGAGAAGGAGGCGCGGCTTTTGAATACTGGAATGGCCACCGGTGTAGCAGTAAAATCCGTATACCATGAAAATCTGCATCAGGTACGGGCACAGTGATTGAAGCATGGGCACAGTGAGACACGGGCACAGTGAGACACGGGCACAGTGAGGCATGGACACAGTTCAATTCAACTAAGAGTAACCTCAGGATTTTTTGTTGTTTTATTAGCTAAATCCAAATACAGTATTAATAATTTGGATGTTTAACAATCTTTGTTGCACACTGCAAAAAACAACAAAAGGTCACAAGCGCTAAATTGGTGGATAAAGTAAAAAATGTAATGGATGATAATAATAATATCAATAAGAAAAAAATCCCAAATATTTTGGGAAGTACAAAGTATCCAAAAGGGGGAAAAAACAGGATCCAGCGCAGCAAGAAAAAATCCGTACCCAGAAGTACAAAATACACAACATGCACACAATATAATCCAGCGCTCATGGAACATACATTATTAACTATTGAAAACTCTTGAAGAATTGATAAAAGCTTAGTCCATTTATCACAATAAAGAGAGGGATCCAATCCCAAATGTGCAGAGGGCAAATGAATCTTAACTCTCCAGTTGCCAGTGGTGACAAACTTGTTAAACTTGCAGTGACATCCGTGGAGCAAGGAGGGGTTAAAAAAGTCAAAACAAAGCCTGTGGCATGATCTCCGTGTGAGCACAGTACCTTGAATGATGGACAACAGGCAGACCAGCGTGTGGAGGGCCCTCCAACCCAAAAGGATGCAGAGCCAGGATCGCAGCAAGGCTGGGACAGAAGGAATCACACACAAAGTTTCAAGAGTTTTCAATAGTTAATAATGTATGTTCCATGAGCGCTGGATTATATTGTGTGTTTGTTGCACACTGACTTTGCAGTTAGAGAAAGGGTTTGCCTTTGCAATTTTGTTTGTTGATGCACTTTAATTAATATAATAAAAAAAAAAAATCGAATCGTAAATCGAGTTTTTTATAAAAAAATCGCAGATTTTTTTTTGGTGGAAAATCGCCCAGCCCTAATAGGACATGAGTCCATATAATATGAGCAATAACAATATACGATGCAACTATAAAAAAATTATTTTTACCCCCCCCCCCCCCCACCTAAACCCCAAGACTACTGCCAGCACACACAAGACCCTTTATATCTATATCTAAACAGCATAGATCATTTCTTCAACCACCGGACTCTCCTGGGTCTGGTGCACGACCATTAACATATTCAAACTGTAGTTTCCCGCTCCTCTCCCCCCCCTCCCCCCCCCCCCCCAGCCACCCCAATAGATCTCTTCATAAGAAGTCTACCAACTACCAAGGTTGCCATATAAGATCAAATTTTCCCGCTGCCTTCCTGCGGCTATAGGCCAGCCGTTCTCTAAAAAGTAAGAAGTTATAATAGGTAATCCATTGCTTCCCCGTGGGGACCGCAGATGCTATCCAATATCGTGCGATAAGCTTTCTAGCTAAATGCATCAATCTATTTATCATATAATACATTCCTTTCGGAAACTTTCAACATCAATGGCCCCAAGAAAGTACACCAGGGGGTCCAAGGGAACAGGTACCTGGGCTAATCTAGTGATGCACTGAGAAACTTCCTCCCAGTACCGATGGAGATTTGGGCATCTCCAAATTAGATGTATGAAGTCCCCCTGGTGTACTTTGCACTTTGGGCACAAGGGGGAGTCCCTTACTCCCCACCTGTGTAGCTGCACTGGTGTTCTATAGGCCCTATTCAGAATAAATAATTGTGACAATTTATGAGACGCAGAGACAGATACCGCAGGAATGGATTCAAGAGCCATATCCCACTGGTCCCCGTCTATATCCCCAATATCTTCTGCTAATTTACTACGGCATCTGAGAGGCATGGTCCTGGACTGAGGACAGCAATTTTGCATACATTTTTGATATTATTCCTGTCCGGACATCCGCCCGGAAGACTTCCGTCAACAGGGGTAATGATGATACTGCCAGAGAATGTGTCAGTTGCTGTGCCTGCAGGGCATGCCGAAGCTGGAGGTATTGATAAAAGCCCCTAGGGGCTAACTGGAATTCCTGGCACAACTGTTCATATATTTTTAGCACCTCCCCCTCATAAAACTGCTGGAAAAAACAGATCCCCCTCTCTTCCCAGGGGGTAAAACCCTCTAGATCCTGTATCTCTGTGTATCTAGGATTATGCCATACCAGGGTAAAGGGCAGCGAGACCATTATCCTCAAGGCCTTCCGAATCTCCCCCCAAACCTTTTTAAAGAGGACACATATAGGTGCGGAATGTGGTATGCTGGGCAGGTCCATCTCCACGTAGGAGGCCGCCTTTAATGAAGGGACAGACATGGTCACCAGATTGCATATAGGGTCCTCACTTTCTTCCCGCCCCCATCCCGCCAGCTGCTGAAACTGCGAGGCCAAAAAATACATTTTAGGGTGGGGTACTGCCAGTCCCCCCTATCCTTTCCATACTGCAGAGTAGTTAAGCTAATCCTGGCTACCTTTTTCTTCCATATCAAATCCTGCATCAGTGTGTCAATTCGTTTAAACCATTTACTCTAAATCCACATAGGCGAGTGGTGAAAAAAATATAAAAGCTGTGGAGCTCATACCATTTTTATTAACCACTTCCATACAGGGCACTTATACACCTTCCTGCCCAGACCAATTTTCAGCTTTCTGCGCTGTTGCACTTTGAATGACAATTGCGCGGTCGTGCTACACTGTACCCAAACTAAATTTTTATCATTTTTTTCCCCACAAATAGAGATTTCTTTTGGTGGTATTTGATCACCTCTGGGATTTTTATTTTCTGCAAAAAAAATAAAAAATGACCGAAAATTTAGAAAAAAAAAAGTTTTTTTGTTTCAGTTACAAAACTTTTTAAATAAGTACGTTTTCTCCTTCACTGATGGGGCTGCACTGACTGGCACAGATGAGGTGGCACTGATGAGGTGGCATTGATGGGCACTGATGATGGGCACTAATATGCGGCACTGATAGGTGGCACGGATAGGCGGCACGGATGGGCACGGATAGGTGGCACAGATGGGCACGGATAGGTGGCACTGATAGGCGGCACGGATGGGCACTGATAGGCGGCACGGATGGGCACTGATAGGCGGCACGAATGGGCACTGATAGGTGGCACTGATAGGTGGCACGGATGTGCATGGATGGGCACTGATAGGTGGCACGGGTGGGCACTGATGTACTGTAATGGATGCCAAGCAATAATGCCTGCCAATCAGTGATGCCCATTGTGGGCACTGATTGGCATCCATTGTGGGCACTGATTGGCATCCATTAGGGGGCACTAACTGGCATCCCTGGTGGTCTAGGGTGGCAGACCTGGTGCTGCCATCCCTGATGGTCTGGTGGCATCCCTGGTGGTCCAGTGTGGGCATCCTCGGGGGGTGGCTGGGCTGATAATCTATCAGCACAAACCCCCCCTGTCAGAGGAGCAGCCGATCGGCTCTCGTCTACTCGCGTCTGACAGACGCGAGTGAGGAAAAGCCGATGACCGTTTTTTCCTGTGTACACTGTGTTCAGCCGTGATTGGACACGGCTGATCACGTGGTAAAGAGTCTCCGTCGCTATAGGGCGGGCGGCAAGTGGTTAAATTTGCCCGTCCTACCACTGACAGGGGAAGCTTACACCAGCTGTTACATTTCACTCTCTGCCTATCCATCTGTGGGCCCAGGTTCATCTGAAGGTACTCAGCCGGGCCAGGGGATACCACTACTCCCAAGTATCCGAAGCTATTGGTTATGATAATCTGATCCGCACCTGCTGGCAACGGTTCCGTCAACGGGTCTATGGGCATTAAAGTTGATTTAGACCAATTTATGGTAAAGCCAGAGAAGCCTCCAAAATCTCCTATAATCCCTATCACTGCTCGCAACGAGGTGGCGGAGTCACCTAGATAAATGAGTACATCATCCGCATATAGGAAAATTTTATCTTCCCTCTGGCCCCTATGAAATCTGACCACCTCCGAGGCTGATACGGATCAGGATGGCCAGAGGCTCCACCACCAGAGCGAACAGCAATGGGGATAGCGGACACCCCTGCCGGGTGCCTCTGTGTAACTCGAATGATGGGGAGAGATTATTGTTGATACGAAGTCTAGCTCTGGGTTTAGAAAAGAGCACCTTTACCCATGCTATAAACTTACTCCCTAGTCCGAACCTTGCCAGGATTTCCAGGAGGTAGGGCCATTCCACACTGTCAAACGCTTTTGCGACATCCATGGACAGAATGGCCCTCCCCCCAGGATTATCCACCGGCATCTGTAAATTCATATACAATCGCTGTATATTATCAGCCGTAGAGCGAGTGGGTATAAAGCCAGCCTGGTCTTGGTGGACCAGCCTGCCAATCACCTGGGATAATCTCGTAGCTAAGACTCTGGCCAGAAGCTTGATGTCCGCATTTAATAAGGAGATTGGGCAGTAATGCCGCGTACACACGATCGTGAGTCAGGGCGGTGAAAACACCGCCGTGAATCACGACAGGAAAAACGAGGGAACGGCTTGTTCCCCCACACATGGCCGTTTTTCCAGTCAGTTTTTCTCTTGACGAGAAAAACGACCGTGTGTAGGCTCCGCGGCAGTGTTTCCCTATGGGAAAACTGCAGCGGAAAAAAATGACAGGAATCACGACGAGAAAAATTAGACCATGTTCTAATTTTTCTCGTCGTGATTAATGCCGTTTTTCCCGTCGGGAAAAACGGCAAAAAGCCCACAGACGATCGTTTTTCTCGTCCAAAGGAAAAAATTTCATTTTTCCCGATGCATAAGAATCTGGCAGGAACTTATCTTTACCCGGCTTAGGAAGTACTATAATTATAGCCTCCTGCATACTATCGGGTAAACTGCCTGTTTCAACTGCCTCAGATAAGGCCTCCAACAGGGGTGGTAGAAGGACATCACCATAGTGGGAGTAAACCTCCGCTGGTAATCCGTCCGAGCCTGGGGATTTATGATTTGGAGCCCCATCCAAGGCATCCTTCAATTCTGCCAATGTGATAAGAGAATTTAGCATTTCCCTATCTGCCTCAGAAAGCTGGGGAAAGGGGCAAGCTTGTAAAAACGAGGCCATATCTGACGGAGTGGATCTAGTTTTAGAAGAGTATAAATCTTTATAGAACCGATGAAAATCATTTAAAATATCAGAACTAAGAGTGTGCGTCTCCCCAGACTCCGCCCTTATAGCTAAAATGTTAGAAGAATCCCGCTGCTCCCTAGCTATAAGAGCAAGAATGTCTCCAGACTTTAGCTATAGTTTGGCACGTGGCTAAGAAAATAAAGAATATTAGCTTCTGCTCTGTATTGGTAAGGTCAGAGATAGGCCTATGGAGCAGACCCTCCTTATATACCCCCACTACAATCTTTGGACTTTGGGGCATTGCCAGATAACCTTCTGCATATTGTTATATACCCTTACACATTTCTAGCAAACGTTTGAACAAAAACAGGGATTCTTGGTTCACATATACAGTATCTCACAAAAGTGAGTACACCCCTCACATTTTTACAAATATTTTTATTATATCTTTTCATGTGACAACACTGAAGAAATTACACTTTGCTACAGTGTAAAGTAGTGAGTGTACAGCTTGTATAACAGAGTTAATTTGCTGTCCCCTCAAAATAACTCAACACACAGCCATTAATGTCTAAACTGCTGGCAAAAAAAGTGAGTTCACCCCTAACAAAATGTCCAAATTGTGCCCAAAGTGTCAATCTTTTGTGTGGCCACCAATATATTTTAGCACTGCCTTAACCCTCTTGGGCATGGAGTTCACCAGAACAACACAGGCTGCCACTGGAGTCCTCTTCCACACCTCCATGGCGACATCACTGGTGGATGTTGGAGACCTTGCACTCCACCACCTTCCGTTTTGAGGATGCCCCACAGATGCTCAATATGGCTTAGGTCTACCCTCAGCTTCTTTAGCAAGGCAATGGTCATCTTGAAGGTGTGTTTCGGGTCGTTATCGTGTTGGAATACTGCCCTGCGGCCCAGTCTCCGAAGGGAGCGGATCATGCTCGGCTTCTGTATGTCACAGTACATGTTGGCATTCATGGTTCCCTTAATGAACTGTAGCTCCCCAGTGCCGGCAGCACTCATGCAGCCCCAGACCATGGCACTCCCACCATCATCCTTGACTGTAGGCAAGACACACTTTTCTTTGTACTCCTCACCTGGTTGCCGCCACACACGCTTGACACCATCTGAATCAAATAAGTTTATCTTGGTCTCATCAGACAACAGGGCATAGTTCCAGTAATCCATGTCCTTAGTCTGCTTGTCTTCATCAAACTGTTTGCGGGCTTTCTTGTGCATCATCTTTAGAAGAGGCTTCCTTCTGGGACGACAGCCATGCAGACCAATTTGATGCAGCACTGACAGGTCTGAGTCTGAGCACTGACAGGCTGACCCCCCAACTTGTCACCCTCTAAAGCAATGCTGGCAGCACTCATACGTCCATTTCCCAAAGACAACCTCTGAATATGACGCTGAGCACGTGCACTCAACTTCTTTGGTCGACCATGGCGAGGGCCTGTTCTGAGTGGAACCTGTCCTGTTAAACTGCCGTATGGTCTTGGTCCCAGTGCTGTAACTCAGCTTCAGGGTCTTGGCAATCTTCTTATAGCCTAGGCCATTTTTTGTAGAGCAACAATTCTTTTTTTCAGATCCTCATAGAGTTCTTTCGCCATGAGGTGCCATGTTGAACTTCCAGTGACCAGTATGAGAAAGTGAGAGCAATAAAACCAAATTTAACACACCTGCTCCCCATTCACACCTGAGACCTTGTAACACTAACTAATCACATGAGACCGGGGAGGGAAAATGGCTAATTGGGCCCAATTTGGACATTTTCACTTAGGGGTGTACTCACTTTTGTTGCCAGCTGATTAGACATTAATGGCTGTGTGTTGAGTTATTTTGAGGGGACAGCAAATTTACACTGTTATACAAGCTGTACACTCACTACTTTACATTGTAGCAAAGTGTAATTTCTTCAGTGTTGTCGCATGAAAAAGATATAATAAAATATTTACAAGAATGTGAGGGGTGGCCAAATGTGTTTTAGTGTTAAAGTTGGGTCGCACCCTTTTAGCACATGTGCTATAAATATGTAAGCGGTTTGGATTTGAGCAAAGACATCTCTCCTTATCCATTTCAATGTGTTGTTGTTCCACCTGTTTTGGTGGGTTCTGGTTGACCAGCTTCTAGTTTCCCCCTCTGTGCGGAGTCATTTTTATTTTGGTTTTGGACATCAGGTTGATTTTCTGTGTCTTTCATATGAACATGTTGACAGGTTTCCCTATTAGGCAGGGGGTTCAGCCTCATCCATTGTCACATTTGGGAGTTGGCTCTTTAAGCTGCCTTTTGAGCTGCAGGCAGTCCCCAGTTCTAATTTTTTGTTGGGCATGATAGCCATGCTGCGGTTGCCCACACCTCAGTTGGAAGGATTTTTGTTTTTGTGCCCCTCAATGGTCCACCCTTCTATGTTTTAGATCATGCTCCTGGTACGGCTTGCTACAAATAGAGGCATGCTGGGTAGAAGAGGGAGATTATTTTGTACTATATTTTTTGTTTGAAAGGGTCCTGTAGGCGGCATTATAACCCTACATTATTTGACTTCCTCAATGGACTCTAAGAAAAGGATTTTATAGTCCGTACAAAAATCCTATTTACCGTAATATTACCATAGGGTCAGTTATTTTGATAAGATAACTAAGAACCATATATTATTTGGTAAATGGGTGAACCATTAAAATGTGTCCTGGTTGTACTATTGAGAGACCTCATTTTAGAAGGAGGATGTAAAGGATGTAAAATTATTTTTTTTTTACATTTTCTTACGTAATTGCATATTGGAGATGTATTTGTTTTTGAACTTACAGTGATATTTACCGTATATACTCGAGTATAAGCCGAGTTTTTCAGCACATTTTTTTGTGCTGAAAATGCCCCCCTCCGCTTATACTCGAGTCTGTGTCCATCTTCACCTTTGTGCGCCTGATCCCGGCCAGCCGTAGATCCCCTGGACTTGGCACACATGTAGCTCCACTCTTTCTCTACAAGTGTGCAAAGTTTGTTGTCCGGAGGACCTACGGCTGGGGAGCAATAATTTTTGAAAGCCGGACACCATTTCCATAGACTCCCATGTTAAACTGTAATTTCTCCGGTGATTTTGGGGCCCCGGTACTGGCCGGCCCTAGGTCCCCTGGACCCTGATCTTGGCACACATGTAGCCCCACTCTTCCTCTACAAGTGTGCAAAGTTTGTTGTCCAGGGGACCTACGGCCGGGGAGAACCGATTTTTCAAACTGGGCACCCTTTCCATAGACTTCCATGTTAAACGTCAGTCTAGTCACACAGTGCCGGAGATCAGGTAGGGAGATTGGGCACAGTGAGGCATGGGCACAGTAAGGCATGGACACAGTGAGGCAAAGTGTAGCATGCAGATGGACACCCTAGGCTTATACTCGAGTCAATACATTTTCCCATTTTTTTGTGGTAAAATTAGGGGCCTCGGTTTATATTCGGGTCGGCTTATACTCGAGTATACACGGTACCGTCATCTGACGCATTGCTGTATTTTTAAAAAATATATATAAGAAAGGAGAGCTCCTTTTAAGAGCAAATTTCAAATAAAGATTCTAAAAGTGTCTGTAAGGAGTCTTCTCACCTTGTTAGATGGCTGCTAAGACATGCTTAAAGCGGAGTTCCACCCAAAAATGGAACTTCCGCTTTTTGGAATTCTCCCCCCCTCCGGTCTCACATTTGGCACCTTTCAGGGGGAGCAGATACAGGTATTTGCTCTTACTTCCGGGCATAGATCGCCGCAGTATCGGGGGCGATCTACACCATGTCCGGCCCCCCCCCCCGCTGTCTTCTGGGAGACACACAGGTCCCAGAAGACGGCAGGGACCAGTGAGATGCGCAGTAGGGAACCTTGCGGCTTCACTTCCGGATTCCCTTACTAAAGATGGTGGCGCCTCCATCCGAGGGACAGATCGGCTTCGGGTGCCGACATCGCGGGTGCCCTGGACAGGTAAGTGTCCTAATATTAAGTCAGCAGCTGCAGTATTTGGCGGAACTCCGCTTTAAACATGCTTAGTATGTAGCATTAGCATGATCCACTCCAGTCAGTCATATGGGTTTTGGATCAGCTGCGAATAACTAAATATTCAATGAGAAATTCTAGCAATCCACCTTTATTTTGGTGCGTTTCAGAATGGTAACCCAGTTCCTTCTTCAGAAATAGGACACCTCTAAAAATCTGCTTGTCAACCTATTGTTGAAATGAAGGTAGATTATTAATACCCTTGTGGCTGAATCTTGAATACTGCCAAAAGGAAGTTTTTATTGGGGAATTCCAGATGGGGCCAGCAGCTAACATCCTGGAGTGGAACGTGCTGCTGCTCCATACTAAACTAGTTTGCTATTCCTCAAACTTTACAGTCATTTAACAAAGTGATAATACAGCCCCTGTATATGAAAGCTGCTGCTGATGCACCCTTTTCTTCTACATATTTTAAAGATTATGTCCTCTCCGTGTTGACAGATAGCTGCTTTTGGGGGAACCCTTAAATGAAACCCTCTGTAGACATTCTGGATCAGGCACTTCTAAGCTACCTTACAGTCGTAAAGGTGATTTACAATTGAGCACTAATGGCTGTATTTTTAACATTCTTCAGAAGCCAAAGTGGAAATCCCAGCTTTTGTCCATTTCTCCTTGCTTTCTTTCCATAAGTCCTGATAGGAAGGAGGGTGATTCCAGTGTTATTTTGGCTGCAAATTTCGATTTAGTTGTAGTCTTAGTCTTAGGACTAAAATGGCATTTTAGTTTTAGTCCCATTTTAGTCTTCTGAAAGTGCTTTAGTTTTAGTTATAGTCTTTGACTAAAGTCCCATTTTAGTCATCTTATTTTAGTAGACTAAAATCTCCAGTACATTTTAGTCTAATATAATCATTTTAGTCAACTAAAATTGAATGTGCACAATACATAGCCCCCCCACCCTCTGCACAATACACAGCCCCCCACCCTATGCACAATACAAAGCCCCCCACAGTACACAAAACACAGCCCCCCACCCTCTGCACAATACAAAGCCCCCCACCCTCTGCACAATACAAAGCCTCCCACAGTACACAGCACAGCCTCCCACCCTCTGCACAATACAAAGCCCCCACAGTACACAGCACAGCCCCCCACCCTCTGCACAATACAAAGCCCCCCCACAATACACAGCCCCCCTGCACTCCCAGGAGACCCCCAGTCTCCTGGGACAGCACTGCCAGTGTACTCTAAAGTTTAGAATAAATCACTGACAGCTTTTTCTCATACACAGCTCCTCCTGTGTCACTCTCATTGTAAATCAAAGTCTCTAAATATACCTCAATAGCTTAGTTCTTGCATGGACCCGGTCACATGGCTGCTCTCCTCTGATTCATGGATGGTCATGTGACCGCTCTCCTCCAATCTAAAGCAACACTTGGAGGAGGAGGAGCAGGAGGAGAGCGGCCAACAAGAACAAAGCTATTGAGGTTAGAAGCTTCAGCTTACAATGCGTGACACAGGAGGAGGAGCAGTATAGGAGAAGGGGCTGGCAATGATTTTTTCCTAATAATAGACTTTGCTGGCAGTGCTGTCCAAGGGCCAGGGGAGAGGGGGCGGCTGACTTGACCACCCCCCACCCGGGGGCGGACCGCCCGATCCCCGCCCCCTATTGGTAAAAAACAATATCGGCGTATACCACGCACGCACTGTGTTATACGCCGATAAATACAGTAAATTTCATGAGGATGAACGTCCCTCCTTGCCATTAAAGTCCCGTTTTCGTTCCTTAATGAAAACGGATTCTTTTTTCGTCATAGTTTTTTTCAGTTGACGAAAATGTGCTGTACTTTTAGTTTTTAGTTTTCGTCACTGTAAAAAAGCCACTGACGAAAATTATGACGAAAACTTTTTCGTTGACGAAATTAACACTGGGGGATTCTTTCTGACAGAGGTTCCAAGTCTTCCACTTTTAACTCTCTCTCATTTAAACACGCAAGCAAAATGTTTTGGAGTCCTACTTGATGTTTTGCATGTAAGCATAATTCTCAGTAAGTTCTGTTCAGAAACTTAACTTTATTAATTTATTTGTTCTTCTAGATAAATTTGACCAATTTTGGGCCATAAACCGAAAGCTTATGGAGTATTCCACAGAAGAAGGGGGATTTCGTTACATACCTTTTCGGATATACCTGGTAAGTCGTAATTAAAACAAAATTTTAGATGTGATTTATAAGGAGATTTATTTTTAAAGGAAAGCTTGGGGCATTCCTAAAAACAAAAATAAAAAGGCAAAAAGTTATTTTACAAATAATAATTATGCCCCCCCCCCCCAAAAAAAACGATATTTTGGACTTCGCAGAAAGAGTTTAAAACAAGGAAGGATTAAACGGAAAGTTCTCTATAATCACATCAGCCCTCCCCTCCTCAGTATACACACGATTCATGAAGAAAAAAAAAATCTTTTATACATATTGCTTGGATAGGCCTTATATCTTTAAGTAAATCTCTGTATACTAGTGTCTCCAAATTAGTCCCGTTAGTAGAAAATGTATATACAGCACAAGCTGAGGCTTGAGGAAGGATGTTTTGCCTGTGAAACCTTTCTGAACAGTTAATTATAAGCTATCTATATGACTGCCCTGCTATTGTGTTTTTATGTAAACATGAACGTGCTCACCTAGAACCGGCCCAGATTCGAACTGTCTGTGGACAGCATTACATTACAATATTGATATAATGGACACAAAGAAGTGAGCATATACTGCAATGCAATTTGCTTGACTTCACTTTTGTCCTGCTTGCTATATGTATGCTTGCTTTGATTGCTCTGTAAGTTATGCATCAGCATATATGAACACAAATTTTGACATCTATTGAAATGGTGAACACAGTGTAGCTTAATTACAAGTTTCTTCAGACTGACTTAGAAACTACATGTGCCTTAAGTTCTTCATTGCTCAGTGATATGAGAATGATATTTTAGCTGTGGTTTGTTTGCAGCATTTATATGTCTCCTTTGCAGTTGTGATTGTGCCTGACATGCTTAAAATGAGCACAGTTTACACTAACCTGATACAATGTGAAATAATGGATACAAACTGTTAATTTTCATTATGATGTAACTTCCTTTGCTAAATACATAGCCTTTCTCCATTATATGCTTGCTCTACAACTGTGCCCTATGTACTTTATCTACTGACAGAACTACTTTGGAGACCTGTTTATGCAGAGATTCACCTAAAATATATGCTCTATCTCTGCCTTGTGTATGCAAGAACCCTCTAAGTTAGAAATGTTGTTATTTTTTTAACTGATGAATAGCTCTTGTGTCGATTTATTTTTGGGTTATTTTCTGGAAGTGCCCTGAGCTTTAAAAAAAAAAAATCCCCATATATCATATTCATTTTCGAAGTCTGGTCATTCCTGTTCAATTCTTTTCCAGTTGCTGGAAAATAAAAATTCCATTCAAAATGTGTTGGATTTCCCATTCACATTTCCCCTTGAAAATGGGAAAATTACACCAGGTTGGGGGTAAATCTAATGCCGCGTACACACGATCGTTTTTAATGTCATTTTCAAAAACGGAGTTTTTCTCAACGTGATTTTTCTTGTTTCCTCTCAAGCCTGTCTTGCATACACACATTCATTTAAAAAACCGCTCGAGCAAAGCGCAGTGACGTACAACACGTACGACGGCACTATAAAGGGGAAGTTCCGTTCGAATGGCGCCACCCTTCATGTTAGTAAAGTTTGTTGAGTGACGATTCGCGCTTTTGAGCCTCGTGCTCTTCAGTCCGTTACAGCGTGACGAATGTGCTATCTCCATTACGAACGCTAGTTTTACCAGAATGAGCGCTCCCGTCTCATACTTGATTCTGAGCATGCACGTTTTTTTTTTCCCCTCGTAAAAGCATACACACTAACGTTTTTCACGTCGTTAAAAAAAACGTCGTGAAAACATAGAGCAGGTTCTCATTTTTTTTAGGCCATTTTTCACGTCGTTAAAAATGCTCTGGAGCCTACACACGATCGTTTTTAATGCCCAATTAAAAAAATAGCATTTTTAACGTCGTGAAAAACGGTCGTGTGTATGCGGCATAAGCCTTTCTGCTGCATTCCAAGACTTTAGACTAACAGATGATTGATTTGCTGCCACTTGGATTTGCAGATTGCAAAACCGTTTGTTTATCTGTAGATACAAAAGTAAACCCCTTTATATTTTCCTGCTTATCATGTCTTTTTTTTTTTTACCAAAAATGTAAAATGTTGCTTTTTTAAATGGTTTACCTACAGATTGCATGGCAGTACAGCCTCAATAAACCCAAACTGGCTGATAGTTTTGCACATTACATGAGTCTGTGATATATAAATTCTCAACAGTTGTAGACTTGGTACCCAATTATGCTAACGTGTGTTCCTTTGGCAAGAGGATGAGGACTTTAAATATATGTTTGACACAAATGCGTAACATCAAAATAACTAGTCATTGTGAAACTAACTAAGGTTAATTGGGAACGGAAATTACAGCTATTACCATGAATGTTACCTGATGTATAAGCAGTTGCCACACTGCGTTATTGAGCCTTAAAACTATTATTTCTAAATAATTTGTGCTGTTCTTCCCTCACCAACCAACTCTATTTTGTGCATAGTCGTAAACCACTTGATAAAAAGGTCTGTCTAGGTACCTTGGTAGATGTAAAGGCATTTATCAATAATGTTTTTTTTTCTTCTCACCCTCCTTTCTGAGCATTGTATCACTGGATCCACCTCAGTCAAAATAATAATTGAGTATACCTTAATAATAAATGTATTCCACTGAATGCAGTATTTAGATATTAATCTTGTTTTAAAAAGCTGCTCCATTTATTACTGAGAGCGGATAACACTATCGACTCTCCAAAGAACACCAGTGTTTAGGGCCCATCAGTTCGTAATTCATGTAGCTCATACATTTTATGTAATTTATGTAGACCAGAGTGGGGAGGTGTTTTGTGTTTTTTGCATAACGCTGCAGGGAACATGCCAAGATATGGGAAGAATGCATTCAGATGACATTATTTCCTCAAAGATACCATACTGTTATAAAATTTGAGGCGTGTGAAGAAATGTTGTTAAGTAAGTGCTTTTAAAAATATATATTTTAATAATTATTTTATTAATTTACAAAACTTTGGCTTCAAACCAGCTTTAATCCTTACACTTGCACACTTTGACAAGTCTGGATTTTGTAGGATTGGAGTCAGGTGTATGATCAACCAATTATACCAAGCAGGTGCCAACGATCATCAATTTCATATGTAGGTTGAAACACTGTCATTAACTGAAACAGCTGTGTAGGAAGCCAAAAACTGGGTGAGGAACAGCCAAACTCTGCTACTAAGATGAGTTTGCGGAATACCGTTTCATGTCACGGATCATATACCATGGCAAGACTGAGCACAGCAACAAGACGTAAGGTAGTTATACTGCATTAGCAAAGTCTCCCCAGGCATAGATTGCAAAGCAGACTGGGGTTTCAAGATGTGCTGTTCAAGCTATTTGGAAGAAGCACAAAGAAACAGGCAACGCTGAGGACCGTAGATGGAGTGATCGGGCCAGACAAACTTAATGCAGCAGATGAAAGACCTATAATGCTTACTTCCCTTTGACATCAGAAGATGTTCTGCAGTGACATCAGCACAGAACTGGCAAACATCAGGGACCTGGGACCCAGGTACGCTCTTCTAATGTCCAGAGAAGTCTGGTCAGAAGTTGTCTTCTTGGAAGAATTGCAGCCGAAAAGTCATTCCTCTGACGTGGAAACAAGGCTAAGCGACTCAACTCTGCATGAAAACAGAAGAACTGTGGTGCAGAGAAATGGCAGTAGGTGCTCCGGACTGATGAGTCAAAAGTTTAAATATTTGGCTATAGCAGGAGGCAGTTTGTTTGCCGAAGGGCTGGAGAGCGGTACACTAATTTGTGTCTGCAGGCAACAGTGAAGTATGGTGGAGGTTCCTTGCAAGTTTAGGGCTGCATTTCTGCAAATGGAGTTGGAGATTTGGTCAGAATCATTAGTGTCCTCAATGCTGAGAAATACAGGCAGATAAGTATCCATAATGCCATAACATCAGGGAGGCATGTGATTTTCCTCAAATTTATTTTGCACCAGGACATCGACCCCAAACATACAGCCAATGTCATTAAGAACTATCTTCAGTGTAAAGAAGAGTCCTGGAAGTGAGGTTTGGCCCTCACAGAACCCTGATCTCAACATCATGTAGAGTCGACTGTCTGGGATCACATGAAGAGACAAATGGATTTTAGCCAGCCTACATCCACAGACGATCTGTGGTTAGTTCTCCAAGGTGTTTAGAACAACCTACCTGCTGAGTTCTTTCAAAAACTGTGGGCAAGTGTACCTAGAAGAATGTATGCTGTTTTGAAAGCAAAGGGTGGTCACACCAAATATTGATTTGATTTGGATTTCTCGTCTGTTTATTTACTTTCCATTTTGGTAATTGATAAAATATAAACCATTAACACTTCTATTTCTGAAAGAATTCTTCTTTTACAGCATTTTCCACACCTGCCTAAAACTTTTGCAGATGAGTGTATGTGACTGGTTTCCTCCTGGCATTTTCGCCCATTCATTACAATGAACAGGGCTTCACTTGCGTCAAAGTCCCAAAGCAAACAATGTAGAGAACATATTTGTTGCATACAATCCCGTGCTTTCTAAATGTGCTGAGAGTTTTTTTTATTCTTTAAGGAAGAATTCCAGTCATGGCCTTTTTACATGGTTAAGGTGGCCCAGCTTGTATGTACCATACCTGTGGGATCCTCTAGAAGCTGAAGATCACTGAAGTATTATCGCTACTTGAGTCATCTCCTCTTTCTGTCTTGTGTTGAGCGGCTACCCTGCTGCATTGTGAACACAGGAGGTTGGCCACTTGGCACGGCACCGTTCCGAAAATGCCTTTTTTCAATTAATGCAAAGCATTCTCTGATTGGATGAGGTGGAGAGGTGGGGCGGTGACCTTTTTGTTTTCCACCACATCCATTCAGAGATATTTTCCTTTAGAAAAAGTGAAGAGAAATATCTACAGATTGCACACACACACTCTGCAAATAAATAAATTAATGGACATTGGTTTTACACTTTACATTATCCCAAAAAAAGGCATGACCATCTTGATGATAAGTTTTTTTTTTTTTTGGGTATATGGGACCCGATTAGTCATAGAGACTTTGATTCTACTGATAAAAATATTTTTTAATGGTGTTTTCTATACATTTTATGCACTGCTTTCTTTGTGACAAGATATATGGGCCTTTACTGATCTTCCCTGGGTTGTAGAAGCCCCAACTTATTCCATCAAGGGGTATGCTATTTTCTTCCTATAAATACAGTATGCTTTCCTTGTCGAGCATGCACCTTCTGCCAGGCATCAAAATTACAGTGCAGGTTACATTAACTGTCTATGTGCTTTTCCCTACAAAATATTAATGTAAAGAAGGACTTATGCAGTTTAATATAGTAGTAGTAGTGTAGTAACACAGAACACCCAATCTATAAGAATTGGTTACTTTTCTTACCACAATGAAAAAAACAGTTGGGCGTAGCTAATTGTTCTTCTTTTTTTTTTTTTTGCTTTATTATTTTCTATTTTTTTATTATTATTTTTTCTTATGTACAGTGGTTCAGGTACATTATTAGCATCATGCATGAGTCATACATTCTTATGATCCAGCTTTTACTATTTTATATTTGCCCTGATGCTTTTTCTGCTCATAAGTAGATCATAGTTGATTGTCCACACTGTCTGATGCAGTAAGGTATTTATACCTGAAGAGGGCATAACTGCACTGCCGGTAGTCTCATAGGTGTAACAAGAATGTACATGTTTTCAAAGTGTTTATTTCTGACTTACAAACTTGTTTTTTATTAGTAGATTAAATGCGTGATTGGGTTTTATACATAAGCTAAAAATGGCCATGCAGGGTGCATTATTTATTATTAGAGTTTTTTATATGAACAGTTTATGACTTTTCTGATTTTAAATATAGTAGAAAATACTGACTTGTAGAAATGAAAGATGTGTTTATTTGCATGGCCAGGTGTAAAAACCTTTCAGTTCTAATGGTATTGGGTATTTTAGGTTGAACAAAATTGTATCCATTGTGTATTATCACTACATAGTTTCAATGTTTAGTAGTTTTCTCAGTATTGGTCCAGGTGTGTGGAGTGTCTGTGGTCTAGTGAGGAGTGGAGAATGTGCCTTATTATTGAGCTTGAGGAAGAATAAACCTGAGAGCACAAGTCATGCACTGAGGGTGTATTGTACAGCAAGCATATCAAGGTGAAAATTTTGTTACATAGTGGCCCTGATAAATACATCAAGAACAAAGGAAAATATATTGGCTGCAGCCAGTTATGTGTCAGGTTTTAACAACATATGTTTATCTACACAGCCTGTGGATTGGGACTTCAAATGGATTCCCACCATTATTGGAGTCTTGGTATATCATAACATTTGATCCAAACTCTACTGGCAAACATTTTGGGTGGCCAAGCAATAATAATTGGGGTCTTTTGGGACTCCAAACTTCCTACTTTTCTATATCGACACTGGAGCCATGTTTTCTGATTGTAGTAGAAGCGCCACCCGTAAATGATATGTTGTAACATTGCACCCTGATTCTTCTTGTATAAAAACGGTTCTCTTTATAAGTGGTGCTCAACTGTGTGTGGTACATCCCCAAGCGACAGTCCTTTATTGGGACTCTGCTCACAGTAGTCTGTTAGTTTAGGTGTCAAAAAAAATTTGCTTCCCAACAGGATACTGAATTAGTATATGTACATCTTTTTGTCACCTAAACTAATGGAAAACTGTTAGCTGAGGTCCCAAGAAAGGATGGATGGAGTATAACATCTTTACTCTATATTCATGTTTTGAACATTACCCCAATAACCTGACACTAATGCCGCGTACACACGACCATTTTTCTCGTCGGGAAAAATTTAATGTTTTCTCTTTGACGAGAAAAGCGACCGTGTGTGGGCTTTTGGTAATTTTTCCCGACGAGAAAAACGGCATTAATCACGACGAGAAAAATTAGAACATGCTCTAATTTTTCTCTGTGTTTTCACCGTCGAGAAAATCGATCGTGTGTACACGGCATAACACACCGATGAGAGGCCTGCTTTTTTATGATGGTGCTGTAAAATAAAACCCCTGTATTAATAGATGAACAAATGAGAATTTGTGGTTTTATCTGGAAAACCTTAAAATAGCCATGTTTATTAATTAAAGATGTTTATTCATGGGGGGTGAAGGAAAAAAAAAACCTGCAACACTAAGGCATAATGAGCTAGTATGCATTGTACAAGCTCATAATGAAATACTTACCTTAGAACAAATCCCTGCAGTGGCGCTGCTGACACGAGCATTTTTTCCGGGTTCGGGGGCTCCGTCGCTGTCATTGATCGGAGCCGCGGTGAAGTCACTCACGTGCATGCGCATTGGAGCCGGTCAATGCACAGAACCTGAAGAAACGGCATGGGCGGTCGTTCCTTCAGAGCACATGCGCCGATGATGTAATCGGCACAGTATACAGTAAATATCTCCTAAACGGTGCAAGTTCCTTATTATAGGCTTACCTTAAGGTACAAACAAGGGGAGTTTACTTTAGTTCCAGGTAAAGGTTGCCCATTTTAAAGAAAATGTTACCCCAACATTTCATATTCCTGATATGTTCCTGTTGTACAATGTGCTTATGTTAAAAACTATCATGTTCTCTTTGCATTGCTTCCTTTGTGTGAAACACCTGGTGATCATGCCAGTCCGCCTACTTTCCTATTTCAAATTGCAGAAGCAAGGCATGATAGTACATCCTTCCCAGTGTAGTCAGTTTTCTGGCTGTGCTGGGAGAACAGCATGCCTTTTTAATGAAGCTGAGAACAGCCGTAATGAGATCACTTATAAATATACAGCAGGTAAAATAAGTAATGAACACGTCACCATTTTTCTAGATAAATATATTTCTAAAGGTGCTACTGACATTAAATTTTCAACACATGCAACACAAAACCACGCCACACCGCTCTGCACAGAAAAAGCCAAATGCTGGGATGGACGGTGGCACACCTAGTCCAGGTGCTCTCGTTCAGGATGTCCCTCCCACATCCCGAAACAAACCATGAATGTACACTTAAGAGCTGGCACCACTCGGAAATTCAGTCTGGAATCTTTAATAATATCATATGACCGTTGTGAATATGAATTTCCAGTGGTACCGGCTCTTCAGTGTACATTTCAAATTTTCAACACATGTCGTTAACAACCTATGCAATCCATACATACAAAGAAACCAAAACAAATACATTAATAAATTAAGTTATGTGTAATAAAATGGAATGACACCGGGAACTGAAATTTATCTAATACTTCATAAAAAAATCCTTTGTTGGTTATGACGGCTTGAAGATGCCTCCTGTAAGGAGAAACTAGTCGCATGCATTGCTCAGGTGTGATTTCGGTCCATTCTTCCACACAAACAGTCTTTAAATCTTGAAGGATCTGTGGGCCTCTTCTGTGAACTCTGATCTTTAGTTCTTTCCATAGATTTTCTATTGGATTCAAGTCGGGTTTCCTTGGCTTTGTGTTTGAGATCATTGTCTTGCTGAAATGTCCACGCTCGTTTCATCTTCATCATCCTGGTAGATGAATGTCTTGGTACATTTTTCTATTCCTCCTTCCTTCAATAACACTTAGTTTGCCAGTACCGTATGCTGAAAAACAGTCCTACACCATGATGTTCCCACTTCCAAACTTCACTGTTAATATGATGTTTTTGGGGTGATATGCAGTGCCATTTGACCTCCCAAACATGGTGTGTATTATGGCATCCAAAGAATTCAATTTTCCTCTCATCTGACCAGACTATATTCTCCCAGTATTTCACAGCTTGTCTAAATGTTGTGCAGCAAACTTTAAACGAGCTTCAACATGCTTTTTCTTCAGCAATGGAGCCTTGGGTGGTGAACGTGCATGCAGGCCATGGCGGGTGAGTGCATTACTTATGGTTTTCTTTGAAACAATTGTACCTGCTAATTCTAGGTCTTTCTGAAGCTCCCCACAAGTGGTCTTTGGCTCTTGGACAACTCTTCTGATAATTCTTTTAACTCCTCAGTCAGAAATTTTGCGAGGCGCACCTGGTCATGGCTGGTTTATGGTGAAATGATGTCCTTTCCACTTTTGGATTATGGCCCCAACAGTGCTCACTGGAACATTCAGAAGTTTAGAAGTCCTTATGTAACCAATGGCATCAGTATTCTTTGCAACAATAAGGTCTTGAGAGAGCTCTTTTCTTTTATTCATCATGAGATGTTTCTTTTGTGACATTTTGGTAATGAGAGCTTTTTATAGGCCATCGGTTGGGGTCATAATCTGGAAGTGGAAAGAACATAATTTCACCATAAACTGGCCACGACCAGGTGCTCCTCGCAAGATTTATGATGGAGGAGTGAAAATTATTTTTAGAAGAGTTGTCCAAGATCCAAGGAACACGTGTGGAGAGATTCAGAAAGACCTGGAAGTAGCAGGTGCTGTACAAGCCTGTGAAATTTTGGGAGAATAAAGTCTGGTCAGATGAAAGCTATGTTTGGAGGTCAAATGGCACTGAGCATCACCCCAAAAACACCATACTATCAGTGAAGTTTGGAAATGGGAACATCATAGTGTGGGGCTGTTTTTCAGCATACAGTACCGGCAAACTTCATGTCATTGAAGGAAGGATGAATAGAAAAACATTATTTTTAAGAATCTGCTGTCATCTACCAAGATGATGATTAAACGAGGGTGGACATTTCAGCAAGACAATTATCCCAAACATCTCATTTGGTTTCAAAGAAAGAAAATAAAGCTGCTAGATTTTTTTGCGCTATAAATAAAAAAAACATTTCTCTTTCATCCATGGACAGACACAGCTCCTTGATTCTTGACAGTAGGGTTATATGCCGTCTATTAGGAGAGGACTAGGCAGACATGTTAAACAGTTTAAAACATGTAACTACAGCAAAGCTGAACAGTACCACCCAGGGGGCGGTCCCTCTGGTTATAACCCCTCACCCTGCACTCAGCAGCTCAGTTTTTTTCTGCCTGGCATAGGAGAAGGACCTGGCTCCCTATGGGGACCATTGGTCCTGGAGATTTTTTTCTACTTTTTTGATCCTGAGATCAACTGCCGGCTGGGTGATGGGCTGAATAATATAGATCCTTGTAGTCTTCCCAGTCCGGCCATTGAGCGTGAGCAGACCTTTAGCTACACGCTGGGTCAGCCACGACATACACCGTTTGCTCCAGGGGTGGCCGGTGAGCTATATGCTCCGGGGGCACACATATGACCAGGCTACTGCTATCCGAGTCACAGTGGGCTGTGGCCGACAGCCACTCCGTACTGCTCAGGTGATGGGTCTGTCCAGAATGCGTCCAGCAGTCCTCCCAGGATGGGTAAGTAGGGTTCCACCTGTTTCGGCAGGATGGAACAGCTGGGCATTCCTGGGGAGGTCGACTAGGGGGTCTCTCACTCTCCCTTTCTTCTCTCCCTGTCCCTTCCCTCCTCCTCATGCATCTGGCTTGGCCTGCTGTGTACCTGACCGGGGGTCCTCTGGGGGGGCTCCGGGTCCTGGCTGGGGGCTGCGCTGGGTATCCTAGGTCTGCTCTCTGTGGTGTGGTGTTGTCTGTCTGCCATGTGTGGGGGGCCTCCGCACTGAGGCCCAGCGTGTTCGCGGCCTTTTCTTTACCTCAGAAGTGATCGGCGGACATTTTCGGTGAGCTTCTTCCCCAGACATCCCTGTGGTAGCAACCGGTGCCCCTGCACCTGCGGTACCTATGGACGCTTTGTCGGCGGTCCTGAAATAATTTGTTGCCAGGGTGGAGGCGGTGTGCGGGCAAAGGGGGGTAAAAAACGCCCCCTCCCCCCACCATCTTCTGGGAAAAGCTCTTATTTAGACTCGGGCCTGGCTGTGGCACACGGCCCCTGTTCTGACATGTCAGAGGATGCGGACCAGGACCATTCGGACAGTGAGGAAGACTCTATGTCCGGGTCAGCGCAGGAGAAAGCGCTTGTTGGAGCACTTATCACCGCAGTGCGGGAGACCCTAAAATTGGAAGATACGGCGGGACCATCTACTAAGGTGTCGGTCCCTTTTGGGTCCCACAAGCCGGCCCGCACTGCCAAGGTCTTTCCCTACCTAACTTATTTTGATACGTTTATATATAAAGAATGAGAACGACCGCAGAGGGCCTTTTCGGTCCCAAAACGCATGGCGGTCCGTTACTCCCTTTGAGGAGAGTCTCCTGAAAAAATGGACATCTCCCCCGATTGTGGACCCCCCGGTATCCAGGTTAAACAAGGTAACCACGATTCCGGTAGAGGGGACCCCTGCCTTTAAGGACCCTGCAGACAGGAGGGCCGAGGCGGTGGCCCAGGCCATGTTCATGGTGGTGGGGGTCAGCATTACGGCCTGTATTGGCCACGGCCCTGGTGTCAGACACTTACAGAATGGGCAAAATTGTTGCACCACGAGTTGGTAGAGCAACAGGCTTCCCCGGTCTGCGTGGAACTGGCCGACCAGTTGGTGCATGGCCTTTAAGTATGTCTGCGATGCGGCCTTAGATACAGCTACCTTGCTTTCCAGAGCCTCAGTGTCTGCTGTGGTGCTTCGTCGCCCGATTTGGCTAAAATGCTGGTCCGCGGACCAGACTTCCAAGAAAGCTCTGGCGGATTTGCTCTTCCAGGGAGAGAGGCTATTTGGAGCCTCACTGGATGACATTATTAAGAATGTCACTGGGGGTAAGAGCATGCTGCTCCCACAATCCAGAAAAGTTAAGGAGCCGCGCTGTAGGCCAGGGTCCTCCTTTTCCGCTAAGAATAATTTTTTTCATCAGTCCAGGCCCGCAGGTAAGCGTTCCCAGGCCGACAAAGGGCCAGCTGAGGGACAAAAGCGTCCCTGGTTTCGCAAGCCAAACAAGCCTGCCAACAAATCCGCGACAGCATGAAGGTTTGCCCCCGCCCGACTCTCGGTGGGGGGTCTCTTTCACGAGTTTGCTGCTCGGTGGGCCTCCCTGCTTTCCGACCAGTGGGTTTGCAAAGTGGTTTCATCAGGGTACAAGATAGTTTCCTTCTTGTCCACCAAACAGATTTTTTTCCCTCAAACCTTCATCTTCGGCTCGTCGGAACGCCCTGTTTGGGGCAGTGCAGGACCTGCTGATGCGCGAGGTAATAGTACCTGTGCGGCTGCCGGAAAGATTTCAGGGATTCTACTCCAATCTGTTTGTAGTCCCAAAGAAGGACGGGGTCTGTCCAATCCTGGACCTCAAGGCCCTCAACTCCTTTGTAAAAGTACGAAGGTTCAGGATGGAATCAGTTCACTCTGTGGTCACTGCACTCCATCCGGGGGATTTTCTGGCGTCCTTGGACATCAAGGACGCATACTTGCATGTCCCCATATATGTCAGGCATCAGAGATTTCTGCGTTTTGCAGTTGGACGATCACTAACAGTTTGTAGCTCTTCCTTTTGGCCTGGCGTCGGCACCAAGGGTTTTCACCAAGGTGCTCGCTTCTAGCTTTGCTGAGACAGCGAGGAATCGCTATCGTGGGCTACCTGGACGACCTCCTTCTGAGAGCAGATTCAGACTCAGAATTAGAGGAGGATGTGGCGATTGCCAGTCAGACCCTTCAAGAATTTGGTTGGGTACTGAACCTCCAGAAGTCGGGGTTGCTGCCGACTCAACGCCTGGAGTACCTGGGCTTGATTCTGGACTCCTCAGAGGCAAGGGTTTTTCTCCCTTTGGAAAAGCTGAAGACTCTTGGACTGCGGTGAAGCTGTTGGCATCCCGCAGGTGGTCGTCGCTGCGCTTTTACATGCGAGTCCTGGGTCTCATGGTAGCCACCTTCAAGGCGGTACCGTATGCTCAATTCCATACTCAAATTTTGCAGAGGGAGATCCTGTCCAAATGGGACAAATCTCTGTTGTCCCTGGATTATCAAATCCGGGTGAGCCAGCTAGCCAGGGCTTCCCTGGTATAATGGCTGAGATCTCCAGCCCTTCAGTCCGGGAAGTCGTTCCTTCCTTTTCACTAAACCGTGATCACGACAGACGCCAGCCTGACTGGTTGGGGGGAGTTTGGGGCGTACAGTCGACACAGGGTCGCTGGACGCAGGAAGAATCCCGCCTGCCGATCAATGTGCTGGAACTTAGGGCGATCAGGCAGTGCCTCTCCACATGGTCACAGAGGCTGCAGGGACGTCCAGTCAGGATCCAGCCGGACAACGCCACGGCGGTGGCGTATGTCAACCGTCAAGGAGGAACAAGAAGCTCGGCTGCAGCATTGGAGATCGCTCACATCCTGAGGTGGGCAGAGTGGAGCGTGCTGGCTCTATTGGCCGTGTACATTCCGGGTGTAGAAAACTGGCAAACGGACTACATAAGTCGCCAGATGCTGGACCAAGGAGAATGGTCGATACACCCGGATGTGTTTCGACTCCTTTGCCTGAGATGGGGCACGTGGATCTCCTGGCTTCTCGACTCAATCGGAAGGTATTGAGGTTTGCGGCTAGGTCCAAAGATCCCTGGGCAGATGCGACAGACGCGTTGGTGGCTCCGTGGGGACGGTATGGGCTAATTTATGCCTTCCCCCGCTAAAACTTATTCCTCGTCTGCTTCGCAGAGTGGAGACCGAGGGGATTCAGGTGATTCTAATTGCCCCAGATTGGCCTTGACGTCCTTGGTACGCCAACCTAGTACGCCTGATGGCGGATGTTCCTTGGCGACTGCCGATGCGAGAGGACCTTCTGTCGCAAGGTCCTATACTTCATCCTGCTTTACAGTCACTGGCTTTAATGGCATGGCTGTTGAAAGTCAGGTACTAAGGGACCGAGCCATTTCGGATTCAGTAATTTCCACCATGCTGAGGGCACGGAAGTCATCTTCTCAGAAGATCCATCATCGCACAAGGAAGGCCTACATCTCTGTGTGAGGAGGTGGAGTGGCGTCCACGGACTTATTCGGTTCCAGGATCCTGCTGTTTTTACAGCGTGGAGTGGATCAAAAACTTGCCCTAAGCACCACTAACCACTTAAGCCCGGACCATTTTGTAGCTAAAGGACCAGAGGTGTTATCAGAATTTTGCACTGCGCTGCTTTAACTGGAAATTGTGCGGACATGCAATGTTGTACCGAAACAAAATTTGCGTCCTTTTCTTCCCACAAATAGAGCTTTCTTTTAATGGTATTTGATTGCCTCTGCGATTTTTATTTTTTGCGATATAAATGGAAAAAGACTGAAAATTTTGAAAAAAAATGATATTTTCTACTTTTTGTTATAAGAAAAATCGAATAAACTCAATTTTAGTCATACATTTAGGCCAAAATGTATTCAGACACATGCCTACAAACTAGGGTACATTTTCTGGAATTTACACAGCTTTTAATTTATGACTGCCTATCTCATTTCTTGAGGTGCTAAAATGGCAGGGCAGTACAAAACCCCCCCAAATGACCCCATTTTGGAAAGTAGACATCCCACGGAAATTGCTGAGAGGCATGTTGAGCCCATTGAATATTTTTTTTTTTTGTCTCAAGTGATTGGATAATGTAAAAAAAAAAAAAAAAAAAAAAGACAAAAAGTTGTCACTAAATGATATATTGCTCACACATGCCATGGTTATATGTGGAATTGCACCCCAAAATACATTTTGCTGCTTCTCCTGAGTACGGGGATACCACATGTGTGGGACTTTTTGGGAGCCTAGCCGCGTACGGGCCCCCGAAAACCAAGCACCGCCTTCAGGATTTCTAAGGGCGCAAATTTTTGATTTCACTCCTCACTACCTATCACAGTTTCGAAGGCCATAAAATGCCAAAATAGCACAAACCCCCCCCCCAATAACTCCATTTTAGAAAGTAAACCCCCCAAGGAAATTGCTGAGAGGCATGTTGAGCCCATTGAATTTTTTTTTTTTTGTCCCAAGTGATTGAATAATGACAAAAAAAAATAAAAAATTACAAAAAGTTGTCACTAAATGACATATTGCTCACACATGTCATGGTTATATGTGAAATTGCACCCCAAAATACATTTTGCTGCTTCTCCTGAGTACGGGGATACCACGTGTGTGGGACTTTTTAGGAGCCTAGCCGCGTACAGGACCCCGAAAACCAAGCACCGCCTTCAGGATTTCTAAGGGCACAAATTTTTGATTTCACTCCTCACTACCTATCACAGTTTCGAAGACCATAAAATGCCAAAATAGCACAAAACCCCCCCAAATGACCCAATTTTGGAAAGCAGACACCCCAAGCTATTTGCTGAGAGACATGGCGAGTATTTTACAGCTCTCATTTGTTTTTGAAAATGAAGGAAGAAAATATTTTTTTTATTTTTTTTTCAATTTTCAAAACTTTGTGACAAAAAGCGAGATCTGCAAAATACTCACCATACCTCTCGGCAAATAGCTTGGAGTGTCTACTTTCCAAAATGGGGTAATTTGGGGGGGTTTTGTGCCATCTGGGCATTCCATGGCCTCCGAAACTGTGATAGGCAGTGAGGAGTGAAATCAAAAATTTACACCCTTAGAAAGCCTGAAGGCAGTGCTTGGATTTTGGGGTCCCGTACGCGGCTAGGCTCCCAAAAAGTCTCACACATGTGGTATCCCCGTACTCGGGAGAAGCAGCAGAATGTATTTTGGGGTGTAATTCCACATATGCCCATGGCATGTTTGAGCAATATATCATTTAGTGACAACTTTGTGCAAAAAAAAAAAAAAGAATTGTCTTTTTTACGCAACTTGTGTCAACATATAAAATATTCAATGGACTCGACATGCCTCTCAGTATATAGCTTGGGGTGTCTACTTTCCAAAATGGGGTCATTTGGGGGAGGGGAGTTTGAACTGTTCTGGCATTTTATTCACAACATTAGGAAGCTTACATCCACTCTTCTAACCACAGAAAGCCCTTTCTGACACTTTTTGTTTACATGAAAACATATTTTTTTTTTGCAAGAAAATTATGTTGAACCCCCAAACATTATATATTTGTTTAAAGCAAGGGCCCTACAGATTAAAATGGTGGGTGTTGCATTTTTTTTTCCACACAGTATTTGCGCAGCGATTTTTCAAACGCATTTTTTGGGGAAAAATACACTTTTTTTAATTTTAATGCACTAAAACACACTATATTGCCCAAATCGATGAAATAAAAAAGATGATCTTAGGCCGAGTACATAGATACCAAACACGACATGCTTTAAAATTTCGCACAAACGCGCATTGGCGACAAACTACATACATTTTTAAAAGCCTTTACAGGTTACCACGTTAGATTTACAGAGGAGGTCTACTGCTAAAATTACTGCCCTCGATCTGACCTTCGCGGTGATACCTCACATGCATGGTGCAATTGCTGTTTACATATGACGCCAGACCGACGCTTGCGTTCGCCATTGCGCAAGAACAGGGCAGGACAGGGGTGCTTTTTTTTTTATTTTATTATTAATTTTGCTTTTTTATTTTATTTTTAAACTGTTCCTTCCATATATATTTTTTTTTTTTTTATCATTTTTATTATCTCAGGGAATGTAAATATCCCCTATGATAGCAATAGGTAGTGACAGGTACTCTTTTTTTGAAAAAACTGGGGTCTATTAGACCCTAGATCTTTCCTCTGCCCTCAAAGCATCTGACCACACCAAGATCGGTGTGATAAAATGCTTTCCCAATGGCGCTTTTTATATCCGGGGGGGGGGGAGACATTCCCTCCCACTGCTTGTAAAAGCAGTCCAGAGGCTAATTAGCCACTAGGATTGCTTTTACATGAAAGCCGGCCGCTGGCTGAAAAGAATGATACCAAGATGATACCTAAACCCGCAGGCATCAATCTGGTATAACCATTCAAAGTCCAGCAACATGCTGGTCCTTGTTGGACATGTATTGTAATCTTTTTTTTCATGCAGCCTGTTGGCTGAACTAAAAAAGAGATTGATCGGTGGGTTTGCCCACTATTAGAATACCGCCCTTCATCCACCCACTTCTAATGATGGGCATACATGCACCATTTATATATGCCGAAGCATGGGGGCATCCTCCCGCAAAAGTTATGCCGCACACACATGGTCGGACTTTTCCACGGGCAAGCCTCCGTCGGAATTTCGACCGTATGTACGCGGCATTAGGAGCAAAATCGCTCCTCCGCCCCCATGCTTCGGCATATATGCTTTTTTTTTAAACTGTGGTGGTGAAATCACCTCCTACAGCACTGGAGTCGCAGGGATCAGGCCTGTCTCTGCGAACGCTGCAGTTATGTGTGTTGTGTTTTGTAAGTGACAGTGATCGATCGATACTGCACTTGCGTGGCCTGGGCTGGACGGAGGGGCAAAACGCAGGTGCTAGCAGGTATCTGGGCTGATCCCACTAACACTGTTTTTGGGAACCCTAAATTGCTGGGGACGCTAGTATAGATCTGATCAGATCAGATATTGATCTGTTCAGATACTATACCACTAAGGGGGGTGTATGCTTCACGCGTGGGTGTTAGCCTTACTGGCACTAACCTGACGCTGCCTGGGGTGTGACGCAGACCCTCTCTGACGCTAAAACCTAATTGATATCACCCGCCGGGCGATCAGGGGGTTAAACCTTTATTGGGTTATATACGGCGGGTGCCCTGACACTATAAAAAGCAAACTAACCAGCGTCACCCGTAACACTTATATGGTGATCACTGGTGAAAGGGTTAACTAGGGGCAATCAGGGGGTTAAACCTTTATTAGGTAATATATGGGGGTACCCGACGCTATAAAAACCTGCGGCGAACCTAAAAAAAATAACTGGCTACCTGTCGGCATCACCGACACTAAGACAGCGATCAGAAAAACGATCGCTTAGTGACACTGGCAAAAGGGGGTGAAAGGGTTACCTAGGGGGGCGATCAAGGGGTTAAATCTTTATTAGGTAATATATGGGGGTACCCGACGCTATAAAAATCTGCGGCGAACATAAAAAAAATAACTGGCTACCTATCGGCATCACCGACACTAAGACAGCGATCAGAAAAATGATCGCTTAGTGACGGCGGTGCTAGGGGGTGAAAGGGTTACCTGGGGGGCGATCAAGGGGTTAAACCTTTATTAGGGGGGGTTAGGGGGCTACACTGGACCTAAAACTAACTGCCCTGACACTTTTACAGTCACAAATGTCACTGATTGCAGTGATCAGTAAATAAATGGTGACTGCAATCAGTGACACTGTGACTGGGGGCTGGGGGGTGATCTGGGGGGGCGATTTATGTACCTATGTGTCCTGGTGTCAGTGTAGTGTTAGTGCACTAACCTGACATCTTCTCTCATGCGGCGCTCGGTATATGTGAGCGCCGCATGAGGGATGACATCACTTCCTCCTGCCTGTGTAAACATTACACAGGCAGAGGAAGCATTTGATTCGCCGGGCGTGATCGCGAGGGGGTGGCCAGAATTGAAAGGCGGCCCCCTCATCACGGATCGCTCCCGAAGCGATCCCGGCCGCCCACTGTACCGGAGGGGGGTCCGATCGGACCCTCCACCCATACGAAGGCAGTCACGTACCGGCACGTGATTGTGCCTGTCCGTGCCATTCTGCCAACGTATAATCACAGTGGGCGGTCGTTAAGTGGTTAAGGGACAGATTTCAGCCTTGGCTGTTTTCTTTCAACGACCCTTGGCGGCTCATTCACTGGTGAGTACGTTTGTGCAGGGGGTTCGTCATGTGGCTTCTCCGATTCGACCACCACTGCCTCCATGGGATTTGAATCTGGTGCTCTCGGTGCTTCAGAAACCTCCGTTTGAGAACATCAGAGAGATTACCCTTTTGACACTCTCTCGGAAAGTTGCCTTTCTGGTGGCTATTACATCGGTCAGGAGGCTGTCTGAATTGGCGGCCTTGTCCTTCAAGTCTCCCTACTTGATCCTCCACAAGGATAAAGCGGTGCTATGCCCTCAGCCTTCGTTTCTTCCGAAGGTTGTTTCGGCTTTTCATCTAAATGAGGACATTGTGCTTCAATCCTTGTGTCCTCAACCGTCGCATCCCAAAGAGGTTACGTTGCATTCCTTGGACGTGGTCCAAGCTCTGTGAGTGTATCTGTCTGCTATGGCTCAGTTTTGGAGGTCAGACTCACTGTTTGTGTCGATGGTTGGTCCTAAGAAGGGCCTGGCGGTCTTGTCGGCCACCATTTCTCGGTGGATCAGACAGATCGTGATTCAGGCTTATGCCCTAAAAGGGCGGGCGCCTCCCTTTCATGTCACCGCATATTCAACCAGGACAATAGGTGCCTCCTGGACCTTCCGACATCAAGCGTCTGTCTCACAGGTGTGTAAGGCGGCGACCTAGTCGTCCGTTCACACTTTCACTAAGTTTTTTACGAGGTTGACATGCATGCATCTGCGGATGCTTGCTTCAGCCGCAAAATTTTGCAGGCGGCTGTTTAAGGTTGCAACTCCTCCGTTGAGGAGCTCTGATTGTTTTGGGGTGAAGTTTGTTTTGATTGCTGTTCCCACCCCTCATTTTTTGACACTGCTTGGGGACGTCCCTGCTGTCAAGAATAAAGGAGCTGTGTCCGTCCATGGACGAAAGAGAAAATAGGATTTTTGTACTCACCGTAAAATCCTTTCCTCTGAAGTCGATGGACGGACACAGCACCAACCCCTCCTTTTTATGTTTGTACTGCTTTTTGACGAACTGAGCTGCCGAGTGCAGGGTGATGGGTTATAACCAGAGGGACCGCCCCCTGGGCGGTACTGTTCAGCTTTGCTGTAGTTACATGTTTTTAACTGAGGAAAGGAAGGTGCGCCAAACTAAGTGCAGTAATGAAGTATTTAATGACAAATAATAAAATCAGCCAAATGGCTACTCACAAGGTGATGAAATTATTAAGGCATATCGATGTAGAGGATAGGGCAGGTCCGGTGTCATCAATGGCAGTCCGCGGGGAGATGTAGGTCCCAGATGGAGGAGAGACTGAAGGCAGGTCTGTAGTGTCAGCAGGGAACGTCCTGGGCATCAAGGCGCTGTAGCCGTGCGTGGTGTGTTCCTGTTGTGATGGATGGAAGACCAGGGAGATGCGCTTCAGCGTGGAGCGCAGCGTGCCGTCAGACCGGAAGTGATGTGGTACGGGGAACGGACCAATAGGATGACGCGTTTCTCAGCATCCGCTGTTTCATCAGATCCATGGGGGACATGGTGATAGGTGGACATTATAAGGCAGAGAGGGGTGCTGTGATTGGCTAAGAGCATACATGCATTTGAGAGGGGGCGCTGTGATTGGTCAGAACAGGAAATACATGTCATGTAATTATACAGAGATGTGAGCGGCAGATCAAGGATTCTGCATAAATATAAAAAACATTATATGATGGGATCATGTGGAATGTATATGATAAGTGTTACAGTATGTCATTTAAAAAAGTTTGTCATTTAAAAAAGGGGAAGCGCTGTAATGGTAGGTAAGGGGAAAAAAGAAATTGATGGTGATAATACATACAGGAGATGAGGTATAACAGGTCTGGAAAAGATATATATAATTGGGGTATTAAATAGATGATCAGGGGGAGGAATGGAAAAATGATATATATGCAGAAGTATGTTATAGACATACAAATTTTTTTAGACATACAAAAAAAAAAAAAAAAAGAATGGTATAATAAATACATATATAGATGCAAGACCTGGTGCATGTGTATATGGGTGTAAAAGGGAGGAGACATATGAAGGGAAGGACATCCATGTACGTATGTGAAGGAGGGGAATCGGGGTAAGAAATTTGTAAATATAGTATATAAATTATTTAAAATCATATATATATATATATATATATATAAACAATATATATATTAAAAAATTATATACATAAAAAACTATATAAATAAATCCTATATGGAGGGATAATATAACAAGGCCATGTAAAGAGAGAAAGGAAATAAATCTGGTGATGTGGAAAAAAGCACATAAAATAAACACATGGGATATATGGGTAAAGGAAACCCATGAAAAAAAGGGGGGAAGAGGTACAGGATTATATAAATAATGTAGAAGGACGTATAAAAGGAAAGGACATCCGTGTACATATAAGGAGGAGGGGGATAAGGGAAATGATTATATAAATGAGTATATACATATATATATATATATATATATATATATATATATATATATATATATTGTGACAGCAGGAAGGTAAAGTCACCTGGTTGCATCCAGGGGGGTAGATATATTTCGCCCAGATTCAGGCTTTACGCCGACTTATACAACTAGGTGGAGAGTTGTATAAGGCTAGTGGGCTCATGGATGACTCATACCTCTAGGGAGAGTGTGGGGCGTCGTGCAGACAGAGATGAGGAGACCAGCTGAACCTTGTCAGCTCATTTAGGCCTCTATAAGAACTCCCAGCTTCATTAGATGTTAGCTCATGCCTGGAACTAGACCTGTGTGGACTGTCTAGGGAGAGTGAACCCCTGTGCGGTGAGACAAAGCCTGTGTGGCTATTTGCTTGGACATTTAAAACCAGGTACTTAGGGACTAGGACAGCACTAGGCTGATCCCAGTTGTTAGTTAGGAAACCTGTATGTTTAGTCAGAGGTCAAGTTGACCAGGATTTATTTTGTTTGTTTCTTTTGCTTTGCTGTGTTTTGTCACTGTAAATAGAAAATAAACCGCACCTTTTTGATTTTGAAAACCACAACCTCCGTTTGCTGGGCCTGTTTTTGTGTGGGGAGCCCATCTCGGGGGTCACACACACCCGCTGCCGAGCTAACCCCCTCACAGTTGGTGGAGAACCAGTGGCAGTTTTTTTTTTTAAGCCAGCATGGAGGAGATACTGAAGCAGCTGGCTCTAGCAAATGCCAATCAACAGCAGACAAATGCAGGTTTGCAAAAGAACTTCGCAGCCCAGCAGCAAGCTCATCAACAGAGCCTTGCAGCCCAGCAGCAGACAAACGCAACTTTGCAACAGAGTCTGGAGGCTCAGCAACAAGCCCAGCAGCAATCTGAGGCCCGCTTCATAGACCTGTTGCAGAAGCAAGAGCAGAGACTACAACAACAGATGGAAGCAGTAATGCAGCAACGTCCGCAGACCAGTGAGGAAAGCCGTCCCACTAATACCGCGTCCTTTGGGGTGAGTCGTTTATTGACAAAAATGACTGGAGAGGATGATCCAGAGGTATTTTTGACCACATTTGAAAGGACCGCTGAAAGAGAAAAGTGGCCTGAGGAGCAGTGGGCTGGACTGGTGGCTCCTCTGTTAACTGGTGAATCGCAGAAAGCTTACTATGACCTAGAGCCTAACCAAGCAAAAGACTATGTGATGCTAAAAGCTGAAATATTGGCAAGGCTGGGTGTCACCCAGGCTGTCCGGGCTCAGCGTGTGCATAACTGGACTTTCCAGCTTGGAAAACCCCCCAGGTCTCAAATGTATGATCTCATTCACCTGAGCAGAAAGTGGCTACAGCCAGAGACTTTGTCCGCACCAAAGATTGTGGAACGTGTTGTAATGGATCGGTTTTTGAGAGCTCTTCCTACTGCCATCCAAAAGTGGGTAAGCCATGGAGACCCAGAGACGGCCGATGGTCTTGTGGATCGTGTGGAGAAATACTTGGCTACAGAGAACCTGACGGCCTCTTCCAGAGACACTCGGACTTTCCACCCTAAGACCAGACCATCCCCAGGGGCGGATAAGAGGATTCCAAGGGGTGAGGGTGGAGAGAGTGAGAGGGTGGGAGCTCTACCCCAAGTTTGGCGAGAACAGCCTGGGAAATCAGCGGCTCAAGAGGCCGCAAGAAGGATCGTTTGCTACCGCTGCCGGCAAGCGGGACATATTGCAGCCAATTGCCCGGTTGTGGAGGAACCCATGCAGTGTGACTTTCTGACGGGCAGACGTCAGTCGCTGTGTGCGACAGTCGCATGCACTGCCATTCGAGGAACTGAGAAACATTTATGCAAAATGTGTGTTAATGGTAGAAATGTTGTGGTATTGTTGGATTCAGGTAGCCTTGTGACCCTGATAAAGGCTGAGTTAGTTAAAACAGAGGTCTCTGGGAATAGCAAGGTAGCTGTTATTTGTGTGCATGGGGACACCCGAGAGTATCCAGTGACTACAGTGTGTTTCGAGACCCCCAAAGGTACCCTCTCTCATCCAGTGGGCTTAGTATCTCAGTTACCGCATGACGCCATTGTGGGAAGGGATTTTCCGAAGTTCTGGGAACTGTGGGATGATCCTGAGCCCCCCACTGGTGCCCCTATGTACCAGGAATGTGATAGCCAGAACTCCCCTGAGAGTGGTGAGGACTCTCCGGAATTTCCCTTATCAGTATTGGCAGGGGAGACTCAAGAAACTGGAGAGGAGCCCACCTCCTCAGACGAAAACCTACCGTCTGTGGAGTTTTCTGATCTTGAGGTTCACAGGGAAAACTTTGCCACAGAACAGTTGAAAGACCCCGCCCTAATAAAGGCACGGGAAAATGTAGTGAAAATAGATGGCGAGTTAGTGAACCCAGATAATACCTGCACTTACCCATACTTCAGCGTAGAGAAGGACCTACTGTATCGGGTGGCAAAAAGGGCAGAAGAAACCGTTGAGCAGCTTGTGGTGCCCAAACCTTACAGGAAGTTGGTGTTGGAGTTGGCCCATGGGCACATTCTTGGAGGTCATCTGGGGACAGAGAAAACCCGAGAGAGGGTATTACAGAGATTCTATTGGCCGGGGGTGATGAAGGACATAGAAAATTATTGTTCCTCCTGCCCTGTGTGTCAGAGGTCGGCCCCGATGCCACATTTCCGTAGCCCGCTGGTCCCTCTACCCATCATTGAGGTCCCGTTTGAGAGGATCGCCATGGATTTGGTAGGTCCTATAATCAAGTCCGCTAGGGGGCACCAGTACATATTAGTTATAATGGACTATGCCACCCGTTATCCAGAAGCGATCCCTCTCCGAAATACCTCGGCCAAAACCATAGCCAAAGAGCTATCTCTTGTGTTTAGCCGGGTGGGTATTTGTAAAGAACTGCTTACGGACCAAGGTACACCCTTTATGTCCCGGGTTATGAAGGAGCTGTGTAAATTGTTCAAAGTGACGCAATTACGTACATCTGTGTATCACCCCCAAACCGATGGGCTGGTTGAAAGGTTCAACAAAACCCTAAAACAAATGTTGAAGAAAGTGGTGGATAGAGATGGAAAGGATTGGGACTGTCTACTTCCTTATCTGATGTTTGCTATTAGGGAGGTGCCCCAATCCTCTACGGGATTCTCCCCCTTTGAGTTACTGTATGGGAGACACCCAAGAGGGCTGTTGGATATTGCCAAGGAAACTTGGGAAAGTGAGAGTTCTCCCCACAGGAGTGTGATTGAGCATGTCGCCCTGATGCAAGACCGAATTGCACAGGTAATGCCCATCGTGAAGGAACATTTGGCCCAAGCGCAGTTAGCACAGCAGAGAGTGTACAACCGTGGAGCCAAGACCCGTACATTTTCCCCGGGGGATAGGATACTGGTACTTGTCCCTACGGTTGAAAGTAAATTCCTTGCCAAATGGCAAGGCCCCTACGAGATAATGGAAAAAGTGAGCGAAGTGAATTACAAGGTCAGACAACCAGGAAGGCGAAAGCCCGAACAGATCTATCACGTTAATCTGTTGAAAGCCTGGAGGGATAGAGAGTCCCTAGTCGCAGACACTTGGTCACCAGCTCAAACTGGTTGCGTGATTCCTGAGGTTGGAATAGCAGCCACCTTGTCACAACCCCAACAACAGGAGGTTAAGGAGTTTGTGCTTCGCAACAAGGAGGTATTCTCTGAGCTGCCGGGACAAACATCTGGGGTAGAGCATGACATCATTACCCCGCCCGGTGAAAGGGTGAAGTTAAAACCCTATCGGATCCCAGAGGCCCGACGGGAGGCAATACGGGAGGAAGTACAGAAAATGCTGAACTTAGGGGTGATAGAGGAGTCCCAAAGTGATTGGTCTAGTCCCATTGTGTTGGTGCCTAAACCGGATGGGAGCTGGCGATTTTGTAACGATTTTCGTCAGTTGAACAAAGTTACAAAATTTGACACCTACCCCATGCCACGTATAGATGAGTTGATCGACCGGCTGGGAACAGCCCGATACATGACGACTCTTGACCTCACAAAAGGGTATTGGCAAATCCCCCTGGCCAAGTCGGCCAAAGAGAAAACCGCATTTGTAACCCCAGACGGGGCGTTCCAATATAAAAGAATGCCGTTCGGGTTACAGAATGCGCTGGCCACATTCCAGCGGAAAATGGACCAGATGCTGAGGCCCCATCGGAAGTATGCTGCGGCTTACCTGGATGACATAATTGTCCATAGCACAGATTGGGCCTCACATCTGCCAAAAGTGCAAGCAGTCCTGGACTCTGTTCGGGAAGCGGGGTTTACGGCTAACCCCAAGAAGTGTACCATTGGGCAGGAGGAGGCCAAATATCTTGGGTACACCATTGGGAGGGGAGTAATAAAACCCCAACTCAACAAAGTCGAGGCCATCCAGAGTTGGCCACGTCCCAACAGCAAGAAGCAGGTACGAGCCTTTCTGGGAATCGCTGGGTATTATCGGCGATTCATTCCCCACTTTGCTTCTAAGGCTGTGCCCCTAACCAACCTGACGAAGGGGAAAGGGTCGGTCATGATTAAATGGACCCCCGAGGCTGAGGCAGCATTCCAATTCTTGAAACAAGCCTTATGTAGCCAGTCAGTGTTGTACTCACCCGACTTCTCTAAAGACTTTGTCGTACAAAGTGATGCGTCAGATGTGGGGTTAGGAGCAGTATTGTCCCAGGTCTGGAACGGGGAAGAGCACCCAGTCATTTACCTCAGCAGGAAGTTGAAGTCCCATGAGGTAAATTACGCCACGGTTGAAAAGGAGTGTTTAGCGGTGAAGTGGGCTCTAGATTCCCTTCGGTACTACCTGCTAGGTAGGCACTTTGACATGGTTACGGATCACGCTCCGTTAAAGTGGATGGCTCAAAACAAGGAAACAAATAGAAGAGTGAATAGGTGGTTCCTGGCCCTCCAGGAATTCAACTTCACAGTAAAGCATCGCCCTGGCGTTCAAATGGGGAATGTGGATGCTTTGTCTCGAGTACATGAATACCTGATTGCTGGTGTTCCAACCCCGAGGTTAAAACAAGAGGGGGGGGGTATGTGACAGCAGGAAGGTAAAGTCACCTGGTTGCATCCAGGGGGGTAGATATATTTCGCCCAGATTCAGGCTTTACGCCGACTTATACAACTAGGTGGAGAGTTGTATAAGGCTAGTGGGCTCATGGATGACTCATACCTCTAGGGAGAGTGTGGGGCGTCGTGCAGACAGAGATGAGGAGACCAGCTGAACCTTGTCAGCTCATTTAGGCCTCTATAAGAACTCCCAGCTTCATTAGATGTTAGCTCATGCCTGGAACCAGACCTGTGTGGACTGTCTAGGGAGAGTGAACCCCTGTGCGGTGAGACAAAGCCTGTGTGGCTATTTGCTTGGACATTTAAAACCAGGGACTTAGGGACTAGGACAGCACTAGGCTGATCCCAGTTGTTAGTTAGGAAACCTGTATGTTTAGTCAGAGGTAGTGATGAGCCGAACACCCCCGGGTTCGGTTCGCACCAGAACCCGTGAACGGACCGAAAGTTCGAACGAACATTAGAACCCTATTAAATACAATGGATGCGAACGTTCGAATTCTAAAGTGCTAATTATAACAACTATTATGCATGTTATTGTCATAAATAGGGTTTGGGAACCCGGGTTCTGCACCAGGGGACATGTATCAATGCAAAAAGAAGTTTTAAAAACGGTCGTTTTTCGGGAGCAGTCATTTTAATGATGCATAAAGTAAAAAAAAAAAAAGTCAAATATTCCTTTAAATATCGTACCTGGGGGGTGTCTAAAGTATGCCTGTGAAGTGCCACGTGTTTCCCGTGTTTAGAACTGTCCCTGCACAAAATGACACTTCTAAAGGAAAAAAAAGCCATTTAAAACTGCTTGCGGCTTTAATGTAATGTCTGGTCCCGGTAATATGGATGAAATTCTTTAAGAAAAATGGCATAGCTACCCCATGACCCCCCCCCTACCCCAGCCCATTACCAGCCCCTTTGGGTCTTGTATGGATATTAAGGGGAACCCCGCACATAAAATAAAAAAGGCCCTATATACTCTGAACAGCCGTATACAGGCGGTGCATACAAGACAGGGACTGTAGGTTTGTTCTTATGTAGAATCTGTTTGTAATTTTGAACAGGTACATTGTTGAAGTGTAGCTCCAGCCCAAAAATCTATTTTTAAACTTTTTGGGAAACATAGGTAAGGGTTATCACCCCTGTAACATTTGTTTTGCTGTCTGTGCCCCTGTTCAGAACATTTCACCTCACTTTCCGTCCCAATGACAACTGTTTTTGAAATGTGGTGTTTTTCTTGAAACAAGGATTGCTGATAAAGCATCAGTACAGATGAGACCCCTTTCTCCCATATTTATTCTTACAGGAGAGAATTTTCCTTTCTAGGGGTAGATTTCCTCTCACTTCCTGTTGTCTTCTTTCGTTTGCAAGTAGGAGTCGTTTGTAAGTTGGATGTTTGAAAGTAGGGACCTGCCGTATATACTCTGCAGAAATAGGCCCCTTAGTTGTTGGTGTTGGCACAACACTGTAAGCACTCAGTTACTCTTGGTTGGTGCTGGAACGCCCTGCTGTCAACTATTATATCAGGAATTTTAATTACATATAATTGTTGAACAGTGGTAGTAAAAATTGGGGCTTTGATGGTGGTGCTGGTGCCACAACACTGTAAGCCCTGACAGTTACTCTTGGTGGGTGCAGCAATGGGCCCTGCTGTGAATTATTAGATCAAGAATTGTAATTACATGCCCCTTTTGAACAGGGGCTGAAAAATTGGGCCTTTCGTGGTGGTGGTGGTGGTGGCGTTGCCACAAGACTGTAAGCCCTCAGAGTTACTCTTGGTGGGTGCAGCAATGGACCCTGCTGTGAATTATTAGATCAAGAATTGTAATTGCATGCCCCTGTTGAACAGGGGCTGAAAAATTGGGCCTTAGGCACTGGTGGCACAACACTACAACCCCTCACAGATACTGTACTTGGAGCACAGCAATGAGCCCTGTTGCAAAGTATTGCTTCAAAAATTGTAATGACACGCCCCTGTTAAACAGGGGCTGAAAAATTGGGCCTTAGGCACTGGTGCCACAACACTCCAACCCCTCACAGATACTGTACTTGGAGCACAGCAATGAGCCCTATGGCAAATTATTGCTAAAAAAATTGTAATTACACGCCCCTGTAAAACAGGGGCTGAAAAATTGGGCCTTAGCCACTGGTGGCGGCACCCATAAACAAAAATGATCTTCCAAGCTATCATCATCAATCGTATCATTGAGGACTCGGAGGAGGAGGATAGCCAGTCAACATAACAGCACAGGCACTCAGCATCAGCATCAGTCTTGAAGGGATGTGACATGTTAAAATCAATTAGTCTGTTATATCAGCATCAGGTGTGTGGTAGCTGGTGGTGATCCAAGACTGGTTCATCTTGATGAAAGTCAGTCGATCAACCGAGTCGGTGGACAGGCGCACCCTGTGATCCGTGACAAATCCTCCAGCAGCACTGAATGTGCGTATCCGAAAGAACGCTGGATGCAGGACAGGCCAGTAGCTCAATTGCATACTGTGCAAGCTCTGGCCAGTGATCCATCCTCAAGACCCAGTAAGCCAGAGGATTTTCGGTGGGGAAGGTGTCCAAGTCTGACCTTGCCCCTAGATATTCCTGCACCATGTTTATCAGACGCTGGCGATGGTTGCTGGAACCGATCATACTTTGGGGCTGCGGACTAAAGAATTGTCTGAACGCATCGGTCAGACGGCCACCTTCCCCACCGCTCCTTCTTTGACTGGCCGAAGCCTCAGCAACTCGTTGTCCAGGACCAGGAGTTTGTAACCTCCCAGTCTCTGGGAACGCGTTGCACAGACCTTTCTGCAAGGCCTCCCGGAGTTGTCTCATCCTCTGCTCCCTCTGCGACGGTAACATAAGGTCCGCAACCTTACCCTTGTACCGTGGATCAAGGAGAGTGGCCAGCCAGTAATGGTCCCTCTCCTTGATCCGAAGAATACGAGGATCCTTCCGCAGACTTTGCAGGATCAGGGAGGCCATGCAGCGTAGGTTTGCTGAGGCATTCGCTCCGGAGTCCTCTGGGTCACTAAGGACGACATGATCCGCAGCCACCTCCTCCCAGCCACGTACAAGTCCACTGGTTTCTTGGGACTGTAAATCATCCCTAAAAGAGTGATGCTGATGATGCTGAGTGCCAGCCTCCACCTCCATGCTGACACAATCCTCCTCCTCCTCCTCCTCCTCCTCCTCCTCCTCCTCTTCCTGTGCGATGGGTGGGACAGAAGGAACACTGTCTGGGTAAAGGGGGCCTTGAGAGGCAAGGAAGTCCTCCTCTTCCTGCCTCTGTTCTGCCTCAAGTGCCCTGTCCATTATTCCACGCAGCGTGTGCTCCAACAGGTGGACAAGAGGTACAGTGTCACTGATGCATGCACTGTCACTGCTCACCATCCTCGTGGCCTCCTCAAATGGTGCCAGGACAGTGCATGCATCCCTGATCATGCCCCACTGGCGTGGAGAAAAAAAACCAAGCTCCCCTGACCCTGTCCTGGTGCCGTAGTCGCACAGGTACTCATTGATGGCCCTCTGCTGCGTGTGCAGCCGCTGCAGCATGGCCAACGTTGAGTTCCACCTGGTGGGCATGTCACATATAAGGCGGTTCTTGGGCAGGTTCAACTCCTTTTGCAGCTCAGCCAGGCGAGCACTGGCATTATAAGATCTGCGGAAATGCACACAGACTTTCCTGGCCTGCCTCAGGACATCCTGTAAGCCCGGGTACCTGCCCAAGAACCGCTGCACCACCAGGTTAAGGACGTGAGCCACACAGGGCACATGGGTCAGTTGTCCCTGTCGGAGGGCGGAGAGGAGGTTGGTGCCATTGTCGCAAACCACCATTCCTGGCTTAAGCTGGCGTGGCGTCAACCACCTCTCGGCCTGGCCCTGCAGAGCAGACAGGACCTCTGCCCCAGTGTGGCTTCTGTCCCCCAAACACACCAGCGCAAGCACGGCATGGCATCTTTTTGCCTGCGTACTTGCGTAGCCCCGTGAACGGCTACGGAGCACCGCTGGTTCATAGGACAAACCACAGGAAGAGGCCATGGAGGAAGAAGAAGAGGAGGGGGTGGAGGAGAGAGGTGTGTCACAACCAGTAGTAGCATTTTGGAGGCGTGGCGGTGGGACAACCTCCAACACTACTGCACCTTGTCCTGCATCCTTCCCAGCTGCCAAAAGAGTGACCCAATGGGCCGTGAAAGAAAGGTAACGTCCCTGTCCATGCCTGCTGGACCATGAGTTAGCGGTAATATGCACCTTACCGCTGACCGCCCTGTCCAGCGAGGCCAAGACATTGCCTTCCACATGCCGGTAGAGAGCCGGAATAGCCTTCCGTGAGAAAAAGTGGCGTTTGGGAACCTGCCACTGAGGAACCGCACATTGCACAAACTCACGGAAGGGGGCCGAGTCTACCAACTGAAAAGGCAGCAGTTGAAGCGCTAGCAATTTAGCCAAGCTAGCATTCAACCGCTGGGCATGTGGATGGCTGGGAGTGAACTTCTTTCGACGGTCCAGCAGCTGGGGCAGGGAAATTTGCCTGCTAGAATCGGACGTCGGTGTACTGCTAGCAGAGTGGCCGCAAGTACTTGGCTGTGACACACCTAATTCTACACCTTCATTCCTCTCAGTGCATGTTTCAGAGAGGACTGAAGTTATAGTGGGGTTGGAGATCCCAGCTGATGCGGTGCAAGGAGAGGTCCGCTTTGTTCTTTGGTGTGGGTCTTTGAGGTAGGCTTGCCAACGAGCTGCATGGCAGGTCAACATATGTCTGGTCAGGCATGTGGTACCCAAGCGGCTGATGTTTTGGCCACGCGATATACGCTTGAGACATATGTTGCAAACAGCAGCTGTGCGATCTGATGCACTAGCCTCAAAAAAGGCCCACACCAAAGAACTTTTTGAATGACGGGCAGAGGCAGCGCCCTGCACAGGCGGAGCTCTGCGGTGTGATTCCGTCGGTGTACTGCCCTTACGCTGGCCACCAAAGGGCATCCTGCCTCGTTGGAGATGTGCCTCCTCCTCATCCTCCTCCTCCTCCTCTCTCCTATTAGGCACCCACGTGGAGTCAGTGACCTCATCATCACCTCCCTCCTCATCACTGGAGCCAATCTGGCAGTATGCTGCAGCTGCTGGAACATGACTGCCAGATTGGTGTCCTTCTTGAGCATCCCCTCTGTCTGCTCTCACGCTACTGCCTTCCTCTAGCTGGGTTTCATCATCAGACCCTTCGAAACGCTGGGCATCCTCCTGGAGCATGTACCCAACACTGTGCTGAAACAGTTCGGGGGACTCCTCAGGAGGAGGACATGGTGGGTCTAGGGAAGGAGTGACTGATGATGAGTCTGACATTGATACCAGGGAAGAGGACGCTTTGGCAGCTGCTTTTCCAGTACCCTGAGCCTGGGTGAGAGAGGATGAGGAGGAGGAGGAGGGCTTGGTCATCCACTCTACCAAGTCTTCGGCATGATGTGGCTCAACATGTCCAGCTGCCGAAAAGAAGGACAAGCGTGTCCCATGGCCATGTGCTGATGACAATGCACCGCGTCCACGACCAGCACTGTTGCCCCCAGACACAGAGCCTGCTTGCCCTCTTTTATTGCCTCCTGACTGTCTGCCTCTCCTTGTTTGCCTTCCAGACATTCTAATAGATGGCCTGCAGGGAGATGGGAAAAAAGCAATAAGGGCTACCTTCAGGTGTCCTTCTCTGTCCCTTGAAACAAGGACTTTGACAGTGAAAGAAACTGACACACTCTCCCTACCTACAGTTTTCTGTCCCTAGAAAAAATGTTTTTTTTAAGCACAATTTAGCACAAGGAGAATTCACTCACTGTCCTTCCAGGTCCCTGGAAACAAGGACTTTGACAGTGAAAGAAACTGACACACTCTCCCTACCTACAGTTTTCTGTCCCTAGAAAAAATGTTTTTTTTAAGCACAATTTAGCACAAGGAGAATTCACTCACTGTCCTTCCAGGTCCCTGGAAACAAGGACTTTGACAGTGAAAGAAACTGACACACTCTCCCTACCTACAGTTTTCTGTCCCTAGAAAAAATGTTTTTTTTAAGCACAATTTAGCACAAGGAGAATTCACTCACTGTCCTTCCAGGTCCCTGGAAACAAGGACTTTGACAGTGAAAGAAACTGACACACTCTCCCTACCTACAGTTTTCTGTCCCTAGAAAAAATGTTTTTTTTAAGCACAATTTAGCACAAGGAGAATTCACTCACTGTCCTTCCAGGTCCCTGGAAACAAGGACTTTGACAGTGAAAGAAACTGACACACTCTCCCTACCTACAGTTTTCTGTCCCTAGAAAAAATGTTTTTTTTAAGCACAATTTAGCACAAGGAGAATTCACTCACTGTCCTTCCAGGTCCCTGGAAACAAGGACTTTGACAGTGAAAGAAACTGACACACTCTCCCTACCTACAGTTTTCTGTCCCTAGAAAAAATGTTTTTTTTTAAGCACAATTTAGCACAAGGAGAATTCACTCACTGTCCTTCCAGGTCCCTGGAAACAAGGACTTTGACAGTGAAAGAAACTGACACACTCTCCCTACCTACAGTTTTCTGTCCCTAGAAAAAATGTTTTTTTTAAGCACAATATAGCACAAGCACAAAACACACTGACACTCTCCCTACCTATCCTTTTCTTTCCCTAAACTAAAGGAATCCAGGTTAAGCAAGAAAGAAATAAAAGTCACTGTCCCTGCCTATGCTGCTCTATCCCTGCTCCGGAACACACTACACTAGGCCGCCGTGCTGGCGGCCTTTTATAGTGTGGGGCGTGTACTAAACACCCTCAGCAATAATTGGCCACAGGCATCCTGCCTGTGGCCAATCATTGCTCTCCTCGCTGCCGGCGCTGTGATTGGCCAAGCATGCGGGGTCACAGTGCATGCTTGGCCAATCACAGCGCCTGGATGACACTGCGATGGCGTAGTGCATTGTGGGCCGTTCGCGTCACTCGAATTTGGCGCGAACGGCCCAAATCGTTCGATCTTCGTCGAACGATCGAACAGCCGATGTTCGAGTCGAACGTATGTTCGACTCGAACACGAAGCTCATCCCTAGTCAGAGGTCAAGTTGACCAGGATTTATTTTGTTTATGTTTCTTTTGCTTTGCTGTGTTTTGTCACTGTAAATAGAAAATAAACCGCACCTTTTTGATTTTGAAAACCACAACCTCCGTTTGCTGGGCCTGTTTTTGTGTGGGGAGCCCATCTCGGGGGTCACACACACCCGCTGCCGAGCTAACCCCCTCACAATATATATATATTAGGGCTGTGGAAATTAACTATTAATTCCTCGATTAATCGATTAATTGTTTTGATCGATCAAAATTCTTTGGGCTTGCCGTGTCCATCTGAAGGGCTTCTTTGCTGTGCCTTCATATCTGCATGCCGGCGGGACCTTACTATCTGCTACACGCAAGGGCTGTTACACTTCCCTCTATCACTTCCCTCTATCAACCTGGGATTCTACAGCCATCCACTGGGAGTTGTGATAGTTCCCTTCACGGGACATCTACATGCCGACAGACTGATGTTAGCCCCTTCTCATCTGGATTCAGCAGTGGTATCGTTGTACACATTTATAAACCAGTATCATACTTAGCTACATGTTTTTATGACTGCTTTTGCTACCGTTTGGTATTAATCGCACCATTGTTACAGTTTATGTAGCTACATCGATTTTATCTCCAGTGCAATATTTATTTTGTTACCTACTTGAAGACAATAAAGGTTTTAATGCTATTCCCATCGAGCGCTGCCTTTGTGTGTTTTTTGTATCCTGCTATCGATTTTTCCAGTGGTTGGTAGCTGCACAGGGAATCGGCCTGCAAGGAGATCAGCTAAAAGTAGTTGGATCTGTATGTGCATTATAATTAATCGAAATTAGTCGATTAATCGATTTTAAAAAAAATCGATTAATCGAACACGAAAATTTTAATCAGTAACAGCCCTAATATATATACATACACGTGTATATACATACACACACATGGAAGGGGAATGGGTATGAGACATGTAGTGGGAGGAGGGAAATAGATCTAGTATTGGTAAACAAAACAAAAAGGAGGGGGGAGACCAAAGAACGCATGAAATAAAAGCACAGAAAAACGGATGGGCAATGGACCACATTAAAAAGAGAGCGCAGGATGGTGATGGCGCAAGGATATTTAGATGATGTTGTTGGTTTCTATTTCTTCATTGAGGCCATGAGGCGACATAGTGTTCAAAGAATAAATCCAATAGGTTTCTTGTCTGCAGAGATGTTGAAATCTCTCAACTGCGGTGGGCGTTTCTGGTATGGATTCGATAATCCAAACTTGAAGGGCACTCACATCTTTGTGGTGGTGGGCTGCAAAGTGGCGTGCCACACTGTATTGAGGATTTCCTCCTTGGACTGCATGACGGTGTTCTCTGAATCTAGCCCGTAGGGCTCTGATGGTTCTGCCTACATACAGGAGGCCGCATGGGCAGGAGATGCAATATATCACATAGGTGGTGGAGCAGTTGTAGAAAGAGCTAAGATTAAAAGTCTTGCAATTGGCCATAAATGATTTTTTGCCATGGGTAACATTGGAGCAGGTCAGGCATAGAGCCTTTTTGCACTGGTACATCCCTACAAGGGAGGCTAGAGTAAGCTGCTTTAACATATAGGTCTTATGATTATTTTGTGTTTTCATTTTGCTTGGAGTAATCTTACTTTTGATGTTGGGGGCCCTAATTTGGGAGGAACTGATAGAGTTTTGGAAAGGTGGGGGTCCTGAGTGAGAATAGTCCAATGTTTCTTGAAGATGTTTTACATTTTCTTGTGTTTCATATGATACTGGGTAATGAAGCGAGTGGTCGGTTCTCAGTTGGATTTTTTAGTGATGGGCAGAGAATCTTGCTGGTAGATGGCAAGAGCTTCTTCAATCAGATGAGGGGGATATCCTTTTTTGATGAATTTATTTTTGAGTAGGATGCTTTGGGATGTGTAGTCTTCTAATTTGGTGCAGTTGCGTCTAAGCCGATGGAATTGGCTTTTGGGAATGTTGTTGATCCACATAGCAACTGGTGTAGTGTAAGTAGGAGTTGCCGGCTGTGGGTTTTGTATAATTTTTTGCAGTGATAGAATTATCTGTATAAAAGAGCTTGAGGTCCAGAAAGCATATGGACTCAGGGTCCATGTCCGAGGTGAAGGTAAGTCCAAAATTATTGCAGTTGCAGTAGGTTACAAATTCAGTGTCCGAGGTAGCTGGCCCATCCCAGATGATAATGATGTCGTCAATATAGCGACCAAAAAAGACCAGATTGGCCGAGAAGGGGTTGTTGGCTTCAATACATCTGGACTCCCAAAGCCCCATGGTAAGGTTGGCGTAGCTAGGGGCAAAATTTGCGCCCATAGCAGTTCCTTGTTTTTGAAGATAGAATTCTCCAGCAGACAGAAAGTAATTATGCTCCAAGCAAAAACGGGTGGCCAAGAGGATGAATTCTATTTGTAGTGTATTAAGAATGGGATCATCTTTCAAAAAATGAGCGACTGCCTCAAGTCCAACGGAGTGTGGTATTGATGTATATAAGGAACATACATCAAGAGATACCCATATATATGATTGTTCCCAAGTATAGGGCTTTAGTAAGTCAATCAGATGGGTGCCGTCACGGGTATAGGACGGAAGGGCTTGGGCTAGTGGTTGCAAAAAGTGATCAATATAAAGAGAAAAGCCGGTGGTAATACTGTCCATGGAGGTGACAATGGGACGGCCTGGCGGATTGGTGATGTCTTTATGAATTTTGGGTAGGTGGTAAAGATAAGGCACTTGAAAAAAGGGTTTCAGAAAAAAGGCGGCCTCTAGCTTGTTGAGGATACCGTCAGTGCAAGCTTGCTTGATGATGTTGGTGGCTTCTTCTGTAAATTTTGGTAATGGGGCGGTTTTTAGTTTTTCATAGGTGTTTTTGTCAGAGAGGAGTCGTGTTGTTTCTTTCATATAGTCTATTTTATCTTGTAGCACTATACCTCCTCCCTTGTCTGCAGATCTAATGATAATGTCTGGATTTGTACTCAAAGATTTTAAGGCTTGATATTCTGGTGGACTAAGATTTTTGTTATATCGTTGAGCTTTGGAGGATTCGTATGCGCACAAGTCGATAAGGTCCTTGAAAACTACTTAATAAAAGGTAGATAGGTAGGGACCTTTGGATTGGGTCGGATTGAAGAGGGATTTGGGTCTGAATGAGGTATGAGCTATAGACGGATTAGGTTGCGTGTATTGTGACCATGTTATCAGGTCGTGCTCTTCGTCTACGTTCCATAGGTCGCAGAGATCTTGAATAGCTTGTTGGTCCGCAGAGGAGTCTAAGAGGTTTGATGTTACATCAGAGGGGGTAGCGGATGGGATGGTGATGTTATCGGCTTTCATATTGAAGTGTCTTTGTAGGGTGAGATTACGAATGAATTTATTGAGATCTTTGAACATAGTGAAGGAATTGGGAAGGGTGGTGGGGGCAAAAATTTTTTTTTTTTTTAAATTTGTTTATTTGTAACAGAGAGACCGCTCTGCACGGACCAATACAGCACATACAGTATAATACATAGCACACGCGGCAATCACTGGTACAGGCGGGTGTATTCTATTCAATTATAGCAACATATATATACATATATATACATATACATACATACATATACATACAGACAATGCTTGCCATAGATGTTCATGTATGGTCCGTTATCCGACATCCCCCAAAGGGGGATGTGTGGTTATGTGCGCGTCAGGGGATCAGTATGTGTGTGGATGGCCCACACTATGGCCCCAGGCGTAATCCCCGCCACCCCCTACCCCGGGGCAAACGGGAATCCCACCCCAGAAGCTTCCCCTAAATAATCCGGTCCTGCAGGGTCAGCCCCTCAACTTTTTTTTTTTTTTTTTTAATACAAATACAAAAGAAGAGAAATACCAGATTAGAGAAACAGAAAATATGAGAAAAGGTAGAGGGAGATGGAAGAATGGGGGGGGGGAGATTGAAGAGGGGGAAGGAGCTGTGAGTGCGAGCAGGGATATGGTAGAGGGGGGGGAGGGGGGGAACCCACCCCTCCGTAGATTCCCCAGCTGGTCATTGGCATCCCCAGTAGGTCGTCAGTAGAGTCGGTAGGCCCGGACGGGTGGCCGTCGTTTAATCTAAATGACTGTCTCGTCCACGCCTCTAAGTCTCTGACCCTCCACGGAGTATTTGAACGCGTTCCACAACTGCCAGGTCTTTTTAAAAGTCTCCTGTCGCTCTTGGCTGGTAAGGATCAAGTCCTCCAGCTGGCATATGTCGTCTACCTTTTTAAGCCAGAGGGAGATGGACGGCGGGTGGGGTGATTGCCAGTGAAGTGGGATGCATGTCTTAGCAGCGTCCAGCAGATGTCTCACAACTGATTTTTGGTAGGTTCGCAACGGTGTATCTGTTGCGTGGAGTAGGAAATAGGCTGGGTCGTCTGGCACTTCACGGTCGGTGAAGTCCTGGGTAATTCGTCGGACCTCCCCCCAGAAATTCCGCAGTCGGGGGCAGGACCAAAAGATATGCAGGAGGGTTCCTTTCTCCTCCCGGCATCTCCAGCAAAGATCCGAAGACGCCGGGAAGAGAGTATGCAGGAGGGCGGGGGTCCTGTACCACCTAGTGAGGATTTTGTAATTAGTTTCCTGGAATCTAGAACACAGAGAGGATTTATGGGCAAAGTGAAGTATCTGTTTCTTCTTCCCTTCGGTGAAATGACAATTCAGGTCCCTCTCCCACTTAGTTAGGTATGGTATGGGGCTGCCCGCTGGTGGTGTAATCAACATGTCATACGTCAAGGATAAGGAATGAGGGAGCGTCCCTGATTCCATGCAGAGTTCCTCTAGCACTGTGGACGTGGAACGGGTGGCATCTTGGGGGGGTGGCTGGCTCTGCAGGAAGTGACTGAGCTGGTGTGCTCGCATGAAGTCTAGTTTGTATGGTCCCGAACGGTCTAATAGTTCTGCGATCGTTTTCCACCGTCCCATAGTACTGAAATGCGCCGCCTGATGATGTCCCGCCGCTTGTAAATCGAGAAACCTCCTATCTTGGATGCCCGGCATAAAGTGAGGGTGCCCCAACACAGGTCTCAGCGGTGAGTCAGGAGTCGAAATTGAGGGTTTCGACAACAGTTGTGCGCAAATCTTGACCGTCGTACCTATCAGCGGGTGTCGTTTAAGCTCCGAGGGCAGGGCCGCGTGGCACCATGGTGCTCTACGGAGGGGCACCATGCTCTGTGACTGCTCAATTTGCGTCCAGAGCTTGGTGTCCTTATGTCGGCACCAGTCTAGGAGCCTGCTGAGGTGAGCCGCTTGGTAATAAACCCGAATATCCGGCATGGCCAAGCCTCCGTGAAGCTTCGGGAGGGAAAGCGTATTCCTGTTAAGGCGCGGGTTTTTCCCTGCCCAAAGGAATCTAGTAAAGACCGAGTGGATCTGTTTAAAGAAGGATCCCGGAATGGAGATCGGGAGGGCCTGCAGTATATAGAGGAATTTGGGTAAGATTGACATCTTAAGAATGTTACAGCGGCCCAACCACGAATGCAGTCCACTGTCCCATTGGTCCAAGAGCTTCTGTACTTTCGCTAGAAGCGGGGGGAAATTAAGCTTAAATAGGCGGGAGAACGATGCAGGGATATAGGTGCCCAGGTATTTCAGGGCATCCTCTGTCCATTTCAGGTTGAAACTGATTTTAAGCCTCGCCAATTGGTGTGGAGGGAGCCCCACCCCCATAGCCTCCGATTTGGAGAGATTTATCTTCAGGTTGGAAAGCTTACCGTATGTGTCAAACTCACACAGGAGGCGCGGAAGAGAAGCAGAGGGGCTTGTAAGCGTGAACATTAGGTCGTCGGCGTAGGCCGACACTTTATGCTGTGTGCCACCGGCGTTCACCCCAGTGATGCCAGTGTTATGCCGTACATGGCACAAAAAGGGTTCCAGGGTCAGAGCGAAGAGCAGGGGCGACAGGGGACAACCCTGCCGTGTCCCATTCGTTATTGGAAATGGTTCCGAGAGGACTCCATTCGCTCTGACCCTGGCCGTCGGGTTCAAGTAAACCGCCGCTACCCACCTCATCATCCGATCCCCCAGGCCCACGTATCGCAGTGTCGCAAACATGAATCTCCAATCCACTCGGTCAAACGCCTTTTCGGCGTCCGTCCCCAGCAGCACACACGGTGTCTTATCGCTTACCGCTATATGCAGCAGGTTGAGGACCTTGGTGGTATTATCCCTGGCCTCCCTGGCTGGGACAAAACCCACCTGATCCAAGTGGACCAGGTGGGGTAGGTGGCCCTGGAGTCTGGACGCAAGGATTTTGGTAAACAATTTAAGGTCCGCGTTCAGGAGGGATATAGGCCGGTAGCTCCCGCATTGAGATGGGTCTTTACCCTCTTTCGGTATAACCGAGATCTGTGCCTGCAGTGTATTGGTATGAAAGGACTTTCCCGTACCCAGTGCGTTAAAAAGTTTCACCATATATGGGCTCAGTGAGGGAAGGAGGGCTCTATAGTATTGAGTGGTGAAACCGTCTGGCCCCGGGGCCTTACCAGGCTTTGTATTTTTAAGAGCAAGTTGCAGTTCGGGACTAGTGATGGGTTCTTCCAGGGCCTCCTGTATGTCCGTTGGTAGCTTAGGCATAAGGGACCCCTCAAGATAGGTCTGCGTGGAGTCGAGAGCGGGGTCGGGCGCGTGTAGGTTGTACAGGGAGCTATAGAAGGATCGGAATTCCTGCGTAATCCGGTGGGGTAGGGATACCTTCTGTCCAGAGGGGGAAACCACATGTGGTATATACGACGCCATTCGTTGTGATTTCAGGGTCTGTGCTAAGAGCCTGCCACATTTGTTACCAGACTCATACACTTTCCTACGGCAAATCTGCATAGCAGCTTTCGCCTTGAATTGCAAGATGTCCGTGATCTGGCGTCGGGTCATGTCTAGTTCCGTCTCCAGTTGTCTAGTCGGGCTTGTCTTGTGTGAGTTTTCCAAGGCCTGCAGGTTGGTCAGAAGTAGTGTCAGTTTCGCCGTCCGCTCACGCTTCAATCTGGCCCCGTGTTTTATGAGCACCCCCCTAATCACAGCCTTGTGTGCCTCCCACACAAGGCCGGGGTCACTGTCAGCTGTGGCATTAGTGTCGAAGTAGTGGCCTACCTCCGCTGTCACCTCCGCAAGAACCTCCGGCTCCTGCAGAAGACTCTCATTAAGTCGCCACCCCGGGCGTTGTCCCTCTATAGTGTCTGATAGCGCATACCTCATCCCTATCGGGGCGTGGTCCGACCATGTTATCGAGCCAATTGAGGTGTCCTTGACCGCGTGTAGTTGTCCGTGGGGTACTAGGAAATAGTCGATACGGGAGTATGACTTATGCGGCTTGGAGTAAAAGGAATAATCCCGTTCTCCCGGGTGGAAAAGTCTCCAGGTATCTACTAACTGTGCAGTGTGCAGTGTTGAGCCTATGCGTTTACGGACGTCTCGTGAAGTGGAGGACGTACCGGTAGAGGTATCCTCCGCCGGCGATAGGGGTATATTCAAGTCGCCCCCTACAATGAGCTGTCCCTCAGTGTAATGCCCCAGCCTGTCTATCTGTCTCTTAAGAAAAGTGTCTTGATGAACGTTGGGTGCATACATGTTCGCCAATGTCACCTTCCTATCTCCAATCAGGCCCTTCAAAAACAGAAAGCGGCCCTCTCCGTCTGTTTGAACATCCACCAGCCTCCAAGGGACTCTGGCAGAGATAAGGATGGATACCCCCCTAGATTTGGCCTGTGCATAGGCAGAGTGGTAGGCCAGGGGGTACAGTCTGTTCTTAAGTAGTGGTAATTTAGTGTCTCTGAAGTGCGTTTCCTGTAACATCATGATATCTACTCTCGCGCGGCGCATGTCATTGAGCAGCATCCTCCGCTTCTCCGGGATGTTTAGGCCCTTGACATTCAAGGACATTACATTAAGCAAGTCCATGCCCGCAGCTCACAGCGACAAACAACACCAAAAAGGGGGGGGGGTTAGAGTAAGGTACAGAGGGGGAGAGGATAAGGGATGGGGGGGAGAAAAAAATCAGAGATATAGGGACTAGATGTAGAGAAATACAGTTAAAGAGTGGGTAGCAAAGGAAAGAGAGAGCTGCCCCTAGACAGGCAGCAAAAAAGGAGTCTAAAACAGCCTAACTGGCAATGGCACTCGCCGGAGGTCCCTAAAAAGAAGGCCCCCGGGGTATTGAGCGCCGTCCTAAGTGGGGTGGTGGGTGTTCAGGACCGAGATGCGAACTCCCCGCCCCTCTCTCCCCGTGTTTGTCAGCTGAAAAAGGCAAATACCGGTAATGTAAATAAAATAAAATAAAAACACATATATACGTAAAGTGAAAAAACAAAACAAAAACAAAGGCCACAACAAAAGTATAACATTGTGTTCAAACTTTTTGCTTACTAACGAACAGCAGCAGCATCACAGGAAACCTGACATTGATGACCAACAGTAAAAGTGCAAGGATCAATGGTCAAAAGTCAAACGTCAAAAATCAAAAAACCCCAGAACCGTCAATCGGTATCCATCCATCCCCGCCTCCCAACAAGCAGACTCAAACTGCAACTGCCCTCCCAAGCACAACACAGTTCCCCTGCAAGTGCGGACTGTGACCCAACGTGGCGCTGTCCCCGCCCAGATCTCGGGGGGCTTCAGCGTCCTTCATTAGGCTGAAGGTAGTCTCAATCTCCTCAACCGCAAAGCGGGGGTCTACTTCCCGGATCAGGAATAAAATTGCAAAGTCTCTCACCTCCCCCCAAAAACCCCCCACCCAAACAGTAGCACAGAGCAGATCTCCAGTAGCATTGTGGCGGCTATTCCTAAAAGTACCTTCTCTCCTGTGCAGGCCGAATCGGTGTCCCATCTCTGCCACGTCAAATGTCAGTTTCTCATGTATGGGTGACAGCACTTGGCCATCGGGCGCCCGGGGGGGGGCTCTATTAGCCTAAGAATCCGGCGTCCCCCGCATTCCTCAAGGGAATCAAAGAACCGCAGACCTCCCCGGGAGAAGGCCCAGATTCACATTGTGCGTCAAAGGGGGAGGGGGCGCCCGGGGGGACGCGGTCAGCATTTACTGCCAAATGGGGAGGGGGGGGTGGAGGCATATATATGCGAATATGGCCTACGGCCTACTCACGTGATCCCTCCCGGGGTCTAGATCGGTTCCTCCGTCGGCCCCTCTGCTGGCGGGGTGGAAAGGGGCCACGTTGTGCCGAGAAACCCGATCGTCCGGTGGGATGCGGCAGCAACTGCAGCCAGTCGGGGATCTGGATGGGCTCCACATCCATGAAGCGAAACAGCTCAGGGAGGTCCGCCGGGGTCTGTAAGGTAAAAGAGCCGGAGTCACTCCGGAAGGATACCGATAATGGGTATCCCCAGCGGTAGGTAAGTCCCCTCTGTTTGGCCAGCTCTAGGAGGGGACGCAGCAGGGCCCTGCGACGTAGCGTCGCTCTGGAGAGGTCAGGCAGGATCTTCACCGGGACGCCTTCCACCTCCACATCTCCACGGTCCCACGCCCGCCGTAGAATCGCCTCCTTCTGGGCATAGCGATGGAGCCGGCATATGACGTCACGCGGCCTACTAGGATCTGTTGGTCTGGGGCCTAGGGCTCTATGGGCCCTGTCTAGCAGTATCTCCACCTCCGGTTCCCCTAGGACTGTCCGGAATAGCTCCCGCATCGAGCTTCCGAGGTCTTCCCCGTCAGCCATCTCAGGCAGGCCACGTATCCGGAGGCTAGCGCGTCTGCTCCTGTCCTCGATGTCCTCCAGGTGGAGCTGTAGGTCTACTGCGGTCTCCCGGTGCAAGTCCCTGGAACGCTCCAAGGCCGTCACCCTGACCTCCAGGGAGGCCACCGAGGTCTCTCCCGAGGTCACTCGTTCCGCGAGTGTGGACACCTCGCCCCGCACCTCCTGGATATCTCGCCTGTGCGTCTCCTCCAAACGGAGGATAAGGGATTCGATGTCCGTCCGGGTCGGGAGGGCCTCTATGTCCGCCCGGGTGGGGAGGGCCATCAGCAGGGCACGGATGTCCTGCTCCTGTATCTCGGCCTCTAGTTGTGGGTCAGACGACATCCCCGGATCGTGGTGTGCCTCTGGTGTTGTTACGATGGAGTCAGGTAAGATGTCACCAGAGGATTTTGCCTGGGCCTTCCGTGCAGTTCCCGGTGTGGAGCCTCGTGGTGTCGTTGCTCTGGTCCCAGGGGATCCGTCCTGCAGACTCTTGAAATATCTGCTAATTTCGTTCTGGGTCTTCCTGTAGGTTGTTCCTCTAGTTGCTGACCTGGTACTATACTTTTTGGCCGGGTACATACCGGTATTTAACGTCTTTTTGCCGGTTTAGGAGGGCCTTGGGCCGGGAGCTCCAAGAAAAAACAGCCTCACACAGTCATGTCCAGGCCACGCCCCCCGGGGGGCAAAAATTTAGGCCTCTGGCCAGTAGTGAAGATTCTTGCGCGTTTAGGGTAAGAGAGGATAAGTTGTAAAGCTTTATAGTTTTCTCATTTTGTCCAGGCGTGATAGGTGGAGGTTTGTTTCCCCCCTCCTCTCCCTCTCTTACCTCTTCTATGTGTTTTCTTTTGGTTTTGGAAAGTGATGGGCTGAGCAGGGGGGTCTGCACTAAAAAAGAAGAACCGGGGATGGATGCCAATGAGCCACCAAAGGTGACTACAGAGCTATCAGTGGGTATAGGTCTAACCAAATCATGAGAGCGGGCAGTTGGTGTAGTATCTGAAATATCAGAAGAAGCAGAGTCTACAGTGGACTGTGTGGCAGAGCAAAGGTTCAATAATTTAGTAGAGGTAGGGCAACTATCTTTGGTGGGGATAGTATCAGGGGGAAGATTTGGAGTGGATGTCACTTTGGATGGTATGATAGATCTAGGGGCAGTGGTGATAACGGGACGAGGTACTGGGAGATCGGATGTATCTGTAACAAGGGAAAGAAGAGGTTTGGGTAAGGGAAGGAGGGGCAGGAGGGGAGGGGGAGAGGGATGAGAATTTTTTTTTATTTTCCAATTGAAAACTCTTTTATTGGTATAGCCATCTAAATCTCTCTGAAATTTTCCTAATTTATTTTGTATAAGGGAGTCTTCACTTTTTTTAGTGTTGATTTTGAAAGTTTTTAACCATTCAATGGGTAGGGAGGGGTAAGAAGAGTGGAAATTAGAGATGTTATCTTGGATTTTTTGTCTGAGGATATGGTAACGTTGGTCTCTATGGTGGATGAGGATTTTAATCCATTTTTGGATGCAGAATTCAGCTATATCTTCCCATTCTGTACGTGAGTCAGTGTCAAGAAAGGAGCACCCCTTTAGGACACGAAGTCCGTGAGGGGAGATTTTGGATAAAAAATATTGTTTGAGAAAGAAGCAATCCCACCATTGTTGGTTGGCCGATATGGTGAGATCTTCTATCCGTCTCATTCTTGTGCATGCGTCCCTATATTTGGCATCAGGCCAAGCAACGGGAATGGACATGGGGGCTAAAAAAATTATGAAGAAAAGAGGTGTAAAAATTGTCCAACAAATCATATTTGTGTTTCTCTATTTGTTCAATAATGTCCATATTTAAGCAGGGGTGTGTAATAGTAATGCTACAAGGACAGCAAATGCATATGTTCAGCACGGGATGCACAGCACAATATGGGACTGAAAAGTAAAATGATGGGAGTAGACCGTAACATAAAAGGGGGTGGTACAATAAAATAGGTGTTGCAATAGAATCAAAAATGATCAATGAAAACAATTACAATTGGTTCTCTATAAAACAAGGATAAGAGTATGCCAGAAGCAGCCAAATGCAGCACATTGAAGAGGCTTCAGATATATCAACAGGAAAAAGTTAAATGGCGCAAATATAGTTCTGGCATAGTGATCATAAAAATAAGTCCAAATGTCAGTAAATGGGGTATGCACCAGCGGCAGCTACCATAAGCAGAAGCAGGCTCTGGAAGATATAATGAGGAAAGGAAGGTGCGCCAAACCAAGTGCAGTAATGAAGTATTTAATGACAAATAATAAAATCAGCCAAATGGCTACTCACAAGGTGATGCAATTATTAAGGCATATCGATGTAGAGGATAGAGCAGGTCCGGTGTCATAAAACACTGTCGCCTCATGGCCTCAATGAAGAAATAGAAACCAACAACATCATCTAAATATCCTTGCGCCATCACTATCCTGCGCTCTCTTTTTAATGTGGTCCTTTGCCCATCCGTTTTTCTGTGCTTTTATTTCATGCGTTCTTTGCCCCCCCCCTTTTTGTTTTGTTTACCAATACTAGATCTATTTCCCTCCTCCCACTACATGTCTCATACCCATTCCCCTTCCATGTGTGTGTATGTATATACACGTGTGTGTATGTGTATATATATATATATATACTAATTTATATAATCATTCCCCTTATCCCCCTCCTCCTTATATGTACACGGATGTCCTTTCCTTTTATACGTCCTACTACATTATTTATATAATCCTGTACCTCTTCCCCCCCCCTTTTTTCATGGGTTTCCTTTGCCCATGTATCCCATGTGTTTTATTTTATGCGCTTTATTCCACATCACCAGATTTATTTACGTTCTCTCTTTACATGACCTTGTTATATTATCCCTCCATATAGGATTTATTTATATAGTTTTTTATGTATATAATTTTTTAATATATATATTGTGTGTGTGTGTGTATATATATATATATATATATATATATATATATATATATATATATATATATATATGATTTTAAATAATTTATATACTATATTTAAATATTTCTTACCCCGATTCCCCTCCTTCACATACGTACATGGATGTCCTTCCCTTCATATGTCTCCTCCCTTTTACACCCATATACACATGCACCAAGCCTTGCATCTATATATGTATTTATTATACCATTCAATTTTTATAACATTCTTTTTAAAAAAAATTGTATGTCTATAACATACTTCTGCATATATATAATTTTTGCATTCCTCCCCCTGATCATCTATTTAATACCCCAATTATATATATCTTTTCCAGACCTGCTATACCTAATCTCCTGTATGTATTATCACCATCAATTTCTTTTTCCCCCTTACCTACCATTACAGCGCTTCCCCTTTTTTAAATGACATACTGTAACATTTATCATATATCATATACATTTCACATGATCCCATCATATAATGTTTTTTATATTTATGCAGAATCCTTGATCTGCCGCTCACATCTCTGTATAATTACATGACATGTATTTCCTGTTCTGACCAATCACAGCGCCCCCTCTCAAATACGTGTATGCTCTTAGCCAATCACAGCACCCCTCTCTGCCTTATAATGTCCACCTATCACCATGTCCCCCATGGATCTGATGAAACAGCGGATGCTGCGAAACGCATCAACCTATTGGTCCGTTCCCCGTACCACGTCACTTCCGGTCTGACGGCACGCTGCGCTCCATGCTGAAGCGCACGCTGAAGCGCATCTCCCTGGTCTTCCATCCATCACAACAGGAACACCCCACGCACGGCTACAGCGCCTTGATGCCCAGGACATTCCCTGCTGACACTACAGACCTGCCTTCAGTCTCTCCTCCATCTGGGACCTACATCTCCCCGCGGACTGCCATTGATGACACCGGACCTGCTCTATCCTCTACATCGATATGCCTTAATAATTTCATCACCTTGTGAGTAGCCATTTGGCTGATTTTATTATTTGTCATTAAATAATTAATTACTGCACTTAGTTTGGCGTACCTTCCTTTCCTCATTATATCTTCCAGAGCCTGCTTCTGCTTATGGTAGCTGCCGCTGGTGCATACCCCATTTACTGACATTTGGATTTATTTTTATGATCACTATGCCAGAACTATATTTGCGCCATTTAACTTTTTTCCTGTTTTTACATGTTTTTAACTGTTTAACATGTCTGCCTAGTCCTCTCCTAATAGACGGCATATAGCCCTACTGTCAAGAATAAAGGTGCTGTGTCCGTCCATGGACTTCAGAGAAAAGGATTTTACGGTGAGTACAAAAATCCTATTTTTATAAAAAATAAAAAAAAGCACTTTTCTGTTATAAAATTAACAAATTAGTAATTTTCTTCATAAATTATAGCCAAAATTTATACTGCTACATATCTTTGGTAAAAGAACCCAAATCAGTGTATATTATTTAGTCTTTGTGAAAGTTAGAGAGTCTACAACCTATGGTGCCAATCACTGAAAATTGATCACACCTGATGTACTGAAGGCCTATCTCATTTCTTGAGACACTAACAAGCCAGGAAAGTACAAATACACCCCAAATAACCAATTTTTGGAAAGTAGACATCCCAAGGTATTTACTAAGAGGAATGGTGAGTTTTTTCACTTTAAATTTTTTTCCCTTTTTTAATTTTTTCCCACAATTCTTGCAAAACTAAGATTTAAATTTTGTTTCCCACAAAATTGTCATATTAACAGGTTAATTCTCACATGGCATATGCATACTTGCAACTACACACCAAAACACATTCTGCTACTCCTGAGTATGGTGATACCACATGTGTGAGACTTTTACACAGCCTGGCCACATACAGGGGCCCAACATGCAGGGAGCACCGTCAGGCATTCTAGGGACATAAATTACACATATAATTTCCTGACAACTTATCACACTTTTAAAGGCCCTGGAGCACCAGGACAATGAAACTGCCCACAAAATGACCCAATTTTGGAAAGAAAACACCCCAACATTTATTCTATGAGGCATAATGAGTCTTTTGAACATGTCATTTTTTTTCACAAGCTTTTGGAATATGTGGAAAGAAAATAAAAACACATTTTCTACGCTGATGAGGATCCACTGATAGGGTGGCACTGATGAGCACTTACTGATGGGCACTGATGTGGCACTGTAGGGCACTGATGTGGCACTGTAGAGCACAGATTTGGCACTGATGGGGCACAGATGTGCATTGATGTGGCACTGTAGAGCACAGATGTGCACTGCATGGGCACTGTAGAGAACTGATGGGGCACTGTAGAGCTCTGCTGTGGCACTGATGCTGCACAGATGTACACTGGCGGGGGGACAGATGTGCACTGGCAGGGCACTGTAGAGCACTGATTGGGAACAGATGGGGCACTGCTGGGTACTGTTGGGGCACAGATGTGCACTGATGGGGCACTGTAGAGCACTGTTGGGGCACAGATGTGCACCGATGGGGCACTACTGGGCACTTGCAATATATGAAAAAAAAACTCAAGCAGCTTCACGCTGCAGCTTCTCCCTCCTCTGCTCACACGATCAGTGTGAGGTGAGAACCGGACATGACGCCGGTTTGTTGACAGTGATCGCTCCATCATTGGATGGAGTGATCACGTGGTAAAGGGCCGCTGGTGTTGGCCCTTGACCCCGATCCATGATGCAATGGGTCCCGAGAACCCAGCGAGCATGGACACTCTGGTGTGTTTGTGCAAGGAGCGCTGTTCGGGAGGACGTCATTGTACAACCTTCCAGAATTATCCGACTGTGCTGTAGCCGTCATTCGGCTATGGCCCGGTCGGCAAGTGGTAAAAGTGTTACTAAACCCAGTACCCTGCACTCACTATATCTGGTCTTCCAAAGTACACAGAACATGGAAATGCAATCATTTTAGTAAATATAAACTGCCTTGTGACTTCTATGAGTGTTTGGTTAAAGCTTGTAGGAGGAGTTTTCATTCTCCCACAATTGTTTATTGAGAATGCAGTACCCCTGACCACCTTCTAAACAAAAAATAACAAAAAAAATAACTAGCAATACACACCAAACTGAGCATGTGCAGCTTGTCCCCTAGCTCTGTAAATATCAGGAGATATATTGGAGACAGAGAAGGAGATGATTATAGGAGAGAGGATCAAGCAGCCTTTTTTACACAATGCAGAGGATTAACCCCTTAGGTTTCACTGTGAGTATAACAATCATGCTTTACTGCATATACAGGCAGATTTTACTGTTGTGGATTTAGTAACACTTTAAAGTGGAGTTCACCCTGAAAATAATAAAAATTTACTCACCAGAAATAGCCGTTGCTATGCGGAAGTCCCTAATCTTCCTCTTCATCGTCAGCGGCAGGTCTCCTTCCTCCGTCCTACTTGCGTTGTCTTCTGGTGAATCGGGCGCGCTGCCTTCTGGGAACTGTGTGTATCCCAGAAAGCAGCCGGCCCATTCAAAAAACGCTGCGCTGCTCGCGCATGCGCAGTAGGAAACGGGCAGTGAAGCCACACGGCTTCACTGCCTGTTTCCCTTACTGTGGATGGCGGTGCCGGGAGCTGCCCGCGCCGAGGGATCGGCCTGGGGGGGGGGGCTGACATCGCGGGCGAGTAGGACAGGTAAGTGTCCTTATTAAAAGTCAGCAGCTACAGTGTTTGTAGCTGCTGACTTTTAATTAAAAAAAAAATCGCGGGTGGAATCCCCCTTGAATTTCTGAACCTATTTGTTTTGGTTTCTTTATATGTATGGATTGCATGGGTTGTTATTGACGTGGTGAAAATTTCAGGTCGATAGCCCCTTAAGAAATATATTTACCTAGAAAAATGACAACGTGTTCAATACTTACTTCACCCGCTGTGTTTATAAGACTATGTATGGTGTTTTGTTTAAGGTAATTAAACTGTGCTTTAATTGACCTTCACTGGTGGTATTGCAGAGTGTGTTGTTGGATTTTCTTCTCTGCTGTAGTATTTTATTTTCATATTCTTTTTAGAATGTTTTGCATGTAAAAAATTACTTTCAGTAGAGCACAGTGAGGAAGGCTGACCTAAAAATTGCCCTCTATACTGTCCAAATCCAAAGCGCTGATTTTGGCTCCTCTCTGATCTCTCCTTTCTCTATTATCTGAATGACTCACTCCTCATAGATCAAGCCAACACCACAGTCTCCTAGGGGACAAGTTCAGAGCTGTGAGATATGTATAGATAGGTCACCATGACCACTGCTATAGAAAAGACCTTGTGAGCACATTGAGGAGTAGTTAGGAATGCAATGTGCAGGTAGATGGGAATGCAACAGGTACAGAGTTTGTGGTGTGCAGGGGATACTGAGTGAGGTGTAATGTGAGGGTAAAGAGAGAGTAGTGGGGGGATGCAGGGACCACAAAATGCGGGGTAGTGGGGGATGTAAGGTAGGGCAGAATGTGGGGTATTGCAGGATGCGGGGGGTGCACATTGGATAATGTGAGGGGTGCAGACTGTGGGGGACACAGAATGACTTAGTGGGGGATGCAGGGGTGCAGAATGTGGAGTATTGGGGGATGCACAGGGTGCAGAATGGGGAGTAGTGGTGGGTGCAGGGGCACAGAATGTGAGGTATTCGGGGGATGCAAGGGGTGCAAAACATGAGTATTGGGGGATGCAGTGGGTGCAGAATGTGACGTATTGGGGGGGGGGGTACAGGGGGCACAAAGTAAGATGTAATGGAGGGGGGTTTCAAAGTGAGGAATAATAGGGTGATGTAGGGGGTGCAAAATATGGAAGATACAGAGGTGCTGAATGTGGAGTACTGGGGGTCTGGAGCGAGGTGTAATGAATGGTGCAAGGGGGATGCAGGGGGTACAGTGTGAGGAGTAGTTGAGGTATATGGGAAGACACGGGGAGTGGGGGTGGGGGGGGCCTTCCCCGTCAGGCAAGCTGTATGGGACCCCACAACTTCTAATAGCAGCCCTGCGGGGGCTTTTGCTCACTGAGGCTGTTCTCTCAGTACTTCAGGACTGAGTGGCACTCGGGTAATTATGTTCAGAAAGAATGCTTGCCCATCACTGCTGCCAGAGGAAATTGCTATGATGTCACTAGACCAACTAGAAGAGTGCAGATTTGTTTGTTTTTTACTGAGGAATAGGGGGCTTCAGGGGGTGGCAAGTGAAGTATTAAATGCTATAGTTCTGCATTAGGCTTGTTTGTAAGAAAACAAATCACCTCTGTGTGTAAGCTAACAAAAAATACTACTGTTGTTCTTGGCAGCTTAATTGACGGAGCCATCAGTGATCTACAGTATTAGTGATTAAAGTAGCCAAAAGCTACAGCTTTGCACGCATGAACATGCTTATGCTGGAACTGTTAATTCTGTTAACTATGCTGCCAAGAAGAAGAGGCATGCATTGTATATTTGATAGTGCCCATTCTGTTTTATGCAGTGATGCTAGTTTGTGTAGGAACATTTTTAATTTAATTTTACTGAAGTGACTTGTTCTGTGCTAACAAAAGCAGGAGAACATCTTCAGATGACTGAAAAAAAAAAAAAAAACAGGTCCTGTATAAAGAACCTTTCACTTTACCGGTTTCTCTGCCTCAATAAATGTAATGAATGCTGTTGTAAAAAATAAATAAAAATGTGTTTCCTTATACTGGTTATCCTTTTGCAGATGCCAGACTCCACTGGGGAGATTTACCTTCACTTCCTGACACAAAGCCAAACAGGAAATGAGAGTTTAAAGTTGAGGGGATCCCTTTGTTACCAGAACTAGTGTCCCTCTTGGAAAACATTTTGCTTCTATCCCTGTTCTGGTGGCAACCCAAAATTTGGGATTTTCTTTCACTTTCGTAATGGTAACCAAGACAGATCAAGAGGTTGTTAAGACGGAAATAAAAACCTGGCAGGAATTCTGATTCCTTTCCACTCTATCTAAAACTAAAATACGTTTTTGTCTTTACTTATACTTTAAGGCAGCGGTCTCCAAACTTTCTTAACAAAGGGCCAGTTTTTTTTTGTCCTTCAGATTTTAGGAGGGCCGGACCGTGGCCAGCAGCAGTGTAAATTTTCCTGGAATCAGTGGGTATAAACAAATGAGTACATTTGGTGTTAGGGGGAGGAATAGTCACCTATAGTTGGTATCATTGGGAGGAATAGTGTCCCATTGTTGGTATCATTGGGAGGAATAGTGTCCCATTACTGAAGTCAGTAGCAGGAATGGTGTCCCTTTGTTGGCATCAGTTGGCAGAAAAGCACTCATATTAGTAAGAAGAATAGAGCCCCAAGGGCCGGATAAAGGTTAGCAAAGGGCCACAGTTTGGAGACCACTGCTTTTTAAGGGACTACAAAGGGAGCCATGTTCTTTGACTTTACAGAGAAATGCCAGAAATATGCTTTTCAACAAAGCATATTTGTTTCTTGGATTCTTTCCTAAATGCTCCTAATATAACTGTATACTAATATTTTTAGGTAAAGTTGATCCAGGGAATATTTCTTTGCCTCTTGGGGAATCGGGAAGGCTTATGCTTTACTGGGGCTTTTTGCCTTCCTCTGGATTAACTGTGGATATTGGATAGTGTATATGAAAGTTTTCTATTTGTGTGTGTTGTTTTTTTTTTTTTTTTTTTCTCTTTTCTCTCTCTGTGTTGGTTGAACTGGGTCTAAATGTGTCCTTTTTCAACCAGATTAACGATGTAACAACCTTGTAGCTACAATATGGCGATAATTATAAAACTGCAGGAAGTTAGCCAATTGTTCCGTTTTGAAAAGCACCCGATATATGAAAATAAACTCTATACAGAGAGTAGTGGACTTAGAACTAAGAGGAAATGGGATTAAACATCACAGTCTAGGAATATGGCAAATATGTGGGCTATCTCTGCAGTACAAGCCATAAATAGTGTTGCCTACTACAGGCTTGATACATATATATATTGTGAGGGAGTTAGCTCGGCAGCGGGTGTGTGTGACCCCCTGGATGGGCTCCCCACACAAAAACAGGCCCAGCAGACGGAGGTTGTGGTTTTCAAGATCAAAAAGGTGCGGTTTATTTCTCTATTTACAGTGACAAAAACACAGCAAAGCAAAAAGAAACATAAACAAAATAAACCCTGGTCAGCTTGACCTCTGACTAAACATGCAGGTTTCCTAACTAACAACTGGGATCAGCCTGGTGCTGTCCTAGTCCCTAAGTCCCTGGTTTAGTAAATGTCCAAACAAATAGCCACACAGGCTTTGTCTCACCGCACAGGGGTTCACTCTCCCTAGACAGTCCACACAGGTCTGGGTCCAGGCATGAGCAAACACCTAATGAAGCTGGGAGTTTTTATAGAGGCCTTAAACGAGCTGACAAGCTTCAGCTGGTCTCATCAACTCCCTGCCTGCACGACGCCCAGCACTCTCCCTAGAGGTATGAATCATCCATGAGCCCACTAGCCTCAGCTGGGCTTCATCAACTCTCTCCCTAGTTGTATAAGTCGGCATAAAGCCTGAATCTGGGAGAAATATACCTACCCCCCTGGATGCAACCAGGTGACTTTACCTTCCTGCTGTCACATACCCCCCCCTCTTGTTTTAACCTTGGGGTTGGAACACCAGCAATCAGGCATTCATGTACTCGAGACAAAGCATCCACATTCCCCATTTGAACGCCAGGGCGATGCTTTACTGTGAAGTTGAATTCCTGTAGGGCCAGGAACCACCTATTCACTCTTCTATTTGTCTCCTTGTTTTGAGCCATCCACTTTAACGGAGCGTGATCCGTAACCATGTCAAAGTGCCTACCTAGCAGATAGTACCGAAGGGAATCTAGAGCCCACTTCACCGCTAAACACTCCTTTTCAACCGTGGCGTAATTTACCTCATGGGACTTCAACTTCCTGCTGAGGTAAATGACTGGGTGCTCTTCCCTGTTCCAGACCTGGGACAATACTGCTCCTAACCCCACATCTGACGCATCACTTTGTACGACAAAGTCTTTAGAGAAGTCGGGTGAGTACAACACTGGCTGGCTACATAAGGCTTGTTTCAAGAATTGGAATGCTGCCTCAGCCTCGGGGGTCCATTTAATCATGACCGACCCTTTCCCTTTCGTCAGGTTGGTTAGGGGCACAGCCTTAGAAGCAAAGTGGGGAATGAATCGCCGATAATACCCCGCGATTCCCAGAAAGGCTCGTACCTGCTTCTTGCTGTTGGGACGTGGCCAACTCTGGATGGCCTCGACTTTGTTGAGTTGGGGTTTTATTACTCCCCTCCCAATGGTGTACCCAAGATATTTGGCCTCCTCCTGCCCAATGGTACACTTCTTGGGGTTAGCCGTAAACCCCGCTTCCCGGATAGAGTCTAGGACTGCTTGCACTTTTGGCAGATGTGAGGCCCAATCTGTGCTATGGACAATTACGTCATCCAGGTAAGCCGCAGCATACTTCCGATGGGGCCTCAGTATCTGGTCCATTTTCCGCTGGAATGTGGCCGGCGCATTCTGTAACCCGAACGGCATTCTCTTATATTGGAACGCCCCGTCTGGGGTTACAAATGCGGTTTTCTCTTTGGCCGACTTGGCCAGGGGAATTTGCCAATACCCTTTTGTGAGGTCAAGAGTCGTCATGTATCGGGCTGTTCCCAGCCGGTCGATCAACTCATCTATACGTGGCATGGGGTAGGTGTCAAATTTTGTAACTTTGTTCAACTGACGAAAATCGTTACAAAATCGCCAGCTCCCATCCGGTTTAGGCACCAACACAATGGGACTAGACCAATCACTTTGGGACTCCTCTATCACCCCTAAGTTCAGCATTTTCTGTACTTCCTCCCGTATTGCCTCCCGTCGGGCCTCTGGGATCCGATAGGGTTTTAACTTCACCCTTTCACCGGGCGGGGTAATAATATCATGCTCTACCCCAGATGTTTGTCCCGGCAGCTCAGAGAACACCTCCTTGTTGCGAAGCACAAACTCCTTAACCTCTTGTTGTTGGGGTTGTGACAAGGTGGCTGCTATTCCAACCTCCGGAATCACGCAACCAGTTTGAGCTGGTGACCAAGTTTCTGCGACTAGGGACTCTCTATCCCTCCAGGCTTTCAACAGATTAACGTGATAGATCTGTTCGGGCTTTCGCCTTCCTGGTTGTCTGACCTTGTAATTCACTTTGCTCACTTTTTCCATTATCTCGTAGGGGCCTTGCCATTTGGCAAGGAATTTACTTTCAACCGTAGGGACAAGTACCAATATCCTATCCCCCGGGGAAAAGGTACGGGTCTTGGCTCCACGGTTGTACACTCTCTGCTGTGCCAACTGCGCTTGGGCCAAATGTTCCTTCACGATGGGCATTACCTGTGCAATTCGATCTTGCATCAGGGCGACATGCTCAATCACACTCCTGTGGGGAGAACTCTCACTTTCCCAAGTTTCCTTGGCAATATCCAACAGCCCTCTTGGGTGTCTCCCATACAGTAACTCAAAGGGGGAGAATCCCGTAGAGGATTGGGGCACCTCCCTAATAGCAAACATCAAATAAGGAAGTAGACAGTCCCAATCCTTTCCATCTCTATCCACCACTTTCTTCAACATTTGTTTTAGGGTTTTGTTGAATCTTTCAACCAGCCCATCGGTTTGGGGGTGATACACAGATGTACGCAATTGCGTCACTTTGAACAATTTACACAGCTCTTTCATAACCCGGGACATAAAGGGTGTACCTTGGTCCGTAAGCAGTTCTTTACAAATACCCACCCGGCTAAAAACAAGAGATAGCTCTTTGGCTATGGTTTTGGCCGAGGTATTTCTGAGAGGGATCGCTTCTGGATAACGGGTGGCATAGTCCATTATAACTAATATGTACTGGTGCCCCCTAGCGGACTTGATTATAGGCCCTACCAAATCCATGGCGATCCTCTCAAACGGGACCTCAATGATGGGTAGAGGGACCAGCGGGCTACGGAAATGTGGCATCGGGGCCGACCTCTGACACACAGGGCAGGAGGAACAATAATTTTCTATGTCCTTCATCACCCCAGGCCAATAGAATCTCTGTAATACCCTCTCTCGGGTTTTCTCTGTCCCCAGATGACCTCCAAGAATGTGCCCATGGGCCAACTCCAACACCAACTTCCTGTAAGGTTTGGGCACCACAAGCTGCTCAACGGTTTCTTCTGCCCTTTTTGCCACCCGATACAGTAGGTCCTTCTCTACGCTGAAGTATGGGTAAGTGCAGGTATTATCTGGGTTCACTAACTCGCCATCTATTTCCACTACGTTTTCCCGTGCCTTTATTAGGGCGGGGTCTTTTAACTGTTCTGTGGCAAAATTTTCCCTGTGAACCTCAAGATCAGAAAACTCCACAGACGGTAGGTTTTCGTCTGAGGAGGTGGGCTCCTCTCCAGTTTCTTGAGTCTCCCCTGCCAATACTGACAAGGGAAATTCTGGAGAGTCCTCACCACTCTCAGAGGAGTTCTGGCTATCACATTCCTGGTACATAGGGGCACCAGTGGGGGGCTCAGGATCATCCCACAGTTCCCAGAACTTCGGAAAATCCCTTCCCACAATGGCATCATGCGGTAATTGAGATACTAACCCCACTGGATGAGAGAGGGTACCTTTGGGGGTCTCGAAACACACTGTAGTCACTGGATACTCTCGGGTGTCCCCATGCACACAAATAACAGCTACCTTGCTATTCCCAGAGACCTCTGTTTTAACTAATTCAGCCTTTATCAGGGTCACCAGGCTACCTGAATCCAGCAATACCACAACATTTCTACCATTAATACACATTTTGCATAAATGTTTCTCAGTTCCCCGAATGGCAGTGCATGCGACTGTCGCACACAGCGACTGACGTCGGTCCGTCAGAAAGTCACATTGCATGGGTTCCTCCACAACCGGGCAATTTGCTGCAATATGTCCCGCTTGCCGGCAGCGGTAGCAAACAATCCTTTTGGCTGCCTCTTGAGCCCCTGACTTCCCAGGCTGTTCTCGCCAAACTTTGGGTAGAGCTCCCACCCTCTCACTCTCTCCACCCTCACCCCTTGGAATCATCTTATCCGCCCCTGGGGATGGTCTGGTCTTAGGGTGGAAAGTCCGAGAGTCTCTGGAAGAGGCCGTCAGGTTCTCTGTAGCCAAGTATTTCTCTACATGATCCACAAGACCATCGGCCGTCTCTGGGTCTCCATGGCTTACCCACTTTTGGATGGCAGTAGGAAGAGCTCTCAAAAACCGATCCATTACAACACGTTCCACAATCTCTGGTGCGGACAAAGTCTCTGGCTGTAGCCACTTCCTGCTCAGGTGAATGAGATCATACATTTGAGACCTGGGGGGTTTTCCAAGCCGGAAAGTCCAGTTATGCACACGCTGAGCCCGGACAGCCAGGGTGACACCCAGCCTTGCCAATATTTCAGCTTTTAGCATCACATAGTCTTTTGCTTGGTCAGGCTCTAGGTCATAGTAAGCTTTCTGCGATTCACCAGTTAACAGAGGAGCCACCAGTCCAGCCCACTGCTCCTCAGGCCACTTTTCTCTTTCAGCAGTCCTTTCAAATGTGGTCAAAAATACCTCTGGATCATCCTCTCCAGTCATTTTTGTCAATAAACGGCTCACCCCAAAGGACGCGGTATTAGTGGGACGGCTTTCCTCACTGGTCTGCGGACGTTGCTGCATTACTGCTTCCATCTGTTGTTGTAGTCTCTGCTCTTGCTTCTGCAACAGGTCTATGAAGCGGGCCTCAGATTGCTGCTGGGCTTGTTGCTGAGCCTCCAGACTCTGTTGCAAAGTTGCAAGGCTCTGTTGATGAGCTTGCTGCTGGGCTGCAAGGCTCTGTTGATGAGCTTGCTGCTGGGCTGCGAAGCTCTGTTGTTGAGCTTGCTGCTGGGCTGCGAAGCTCTGTTGTTGAGCTGCAAGGCTCTTTTGAAAACCTGCATTTGTCTGCTGTTGATTGGCATTTGCTAGAGCCAGCTGTTTCAGTATCTCCTCCATGCTGGCCTAAAAAAAAACTGCCACTGGTTCTCCACCAACTGTGAGGGAGTTAGCTCGGCAGCGGGTGTGTGTGACCCCATGGATGGGCTCCCCACACAAAAACAGGCCCAGCAGACGGAGGTTGTGGTTTTCAAGATCAAAAAGGTGCGGTTTATTTCTCTATTTACAGTGACAAAAACACAGCAAAGCAAAAAGAAACATAAACAAAATAAACCCTGGTCAGCTTGACCTCTGACTAAACATGCAGGTTTCCTAACTAACAACTGGGATCAGCCTGGTGCTGTCCTAGTCCCTAAGTCCCTGGTTTAGTAAATGTCCAAACAAATAGCCACACAGGCTTTGTCTCACCGCACAGGGGTTCACTCTCCCTAGACAGTCCACACAGGTCTGGGTCCAGGCATGAGCAAACACCTAATGAAGCTGGGAGTTTTTATAGAGGCCTTAAACGAGCTGACAAGCTTCAGCTGGTCTCATCAACTCCCTGCCTGCACGACGCCCAGCACTCTCCCTAGAGGTATGAATCATCCATGAGCCCACTAGCCTCAGCTGGGCTTCATCAACTCTCTCCCTAGTTGTATAAGTCGGCATAAAGCCTGAATCTGGGAGAAATATACCTACCCCCCTGGATGCAACCAGGTGACTTTACCTTCCTGCTGTCACAATATATATATATATATATATATATATATTTTTTTTTTTTTTTCAAAACTCACTTAGATTTAGATTTTGTAGATTAGAAAAAAAGAAGAAGACGACCTAGACACAAAATGGGTCGAAATGCATTGGGGTACTCGGAATATTTATTTGGACCATTAAATTACCATGTTGTTAACGCAATTGACAAACCATGTTTTATTTAGGACAAATTCCTGTCTTAAGCGATGTTTCATGTTGTTGTGTGTATCGTCAACTAGAGTTTGTATTGTAAATCTACTGTATATCTGAATGAATTATGTGCCATAATTAAAGATTTTTACCTTACTATCTATTTCCAATTCATTGTTGCCCAAAAAAAACCTTTGGGGAAAATCTTCCACTTGTCAGAAAAAAATGTGTAAACTCTTAACTGTTCCATTTATTGTATCTTCATTGCATTCTAATTAATTTTATGATTACATTTTGTTGCGATCATAGCATATAGTATTACTTTCTTTCTCAGAAACGAATGCTAGATTTTATCTAATTGACACAGTGACCCCGATTTACCAAAGGTATAGAGCATGTTCACTTTGCAAAGTGAATTTTGGATTTGCAAGTACATTTTTACTTACAGTTGAGCTCAAAAGTTTACATACCCTGGCAGAATTTATGATTTATTGCCCATTTTTCAGAGAATATGAATGATAACACAAAAACTTTTCTTTCCCTCGTGGTTGTCTGAAGCCATTAATTATCAATCAAGTGTGTTTACTTTTTTTAAAATCATAATGACAGCAGAAACTACCCAGATGACCCTGATAAAAAGTTTACATACCCTGGTGATTTTAGACATGCACACAAGTTGACACAAAGTGGTTTGAATGGCTATTAAAGGTAACCATCCTCACCGGTGATCTGTTTGCTTGTAATTAGTGTGTGTGTATAAAAGGTCAATGAGTTTCTGGACTCTTGACTGACCCTTGCATCTTTCGTCCAGTGCTGCACTGACGTTTCTGGGTCATGGGGAAAGCAAAAGAATTGTCAAAGGATCTGCGGGAAAAGGTAGTTGAACTGTATAAAACAGGAAAGGGATAAAGGGATTTTTATAACAGCTTACCTGTAAAATCCTTTTCTTGGAGTACATCACGGGACACAGAGCGACTTAGTCATTACTAATGGGTTATATAGTTTACCTTCAGGTGCTGGCACTGGCAACTTCCAAACCGGAAGTACCCTCCCCTATATAAGCCCCTCCCATCCGGGAGCACCTCAGTTTTGTAGCAAAGCAATAAGTGTCCCAAAAAGAGGGGTGGGAGCTCTGTGTCCCGTGATGTACTCCAAGAAAAGGATTTTACAGGTAAGCTGTTATAAAAATCCCTTTTTCTTTTTCGTACATCACGGGACACAGAGCGACTTAGTCATTACTAATGGGACGTCCCAAAGCAATGCCCAATGAGGGGAGGGATACACTATACATAAGCTGGGCGCCATCAGGCATGAGGCTCTTTTGCGGCCTGCAACACACTGCGCCCAAAGGCGACATCCTCCTGACTTCTGACGTCTACATGGTAGAATCTAGTAAACGTGTGTACTAAGGACCATGTTGTGGCCTTACAGACTTGAGCCAGGGAGGCCTGGTGATGCACTGCCCATGAAGTTCCAACTGCTCTTGTGGAGTGCGCCCTAACTTTGAACGGAGGCGGTCTCCTTCTCAAGCCATAGGCTTGCATTATGACCTGTCGAATCCACTTGGCTAAAGTAGATTTTTGATGCTGCCTGACCCTTTCTGGGGCCTTCCGGCAGAACAAACAAAGTATCCGTTCTACGAATCTGAGCAGTGGCTTTAAGATAAGCTTTAACTGCTCTTACTACATCCAAAGAATGCAATAACTTTTCCTCTACCGAACTAGGTTTGGGGAAAAAGGAAGGAAGAACCACATCTTGGTTCAAATGGAACCTCGATACCACCTTAGGAAGAAGGCTGGATGAGGACGTAATACTACTCTGTCCTTATGGACAACCAAATATGGCTCCTTACAGGACAAGGCGGCTAATTCCGATACTCTTTTAGCCGAACAAATGGCTACTAAGAAAATCAATTTCCTGGTGAAAAGAACCAAGGAAATGTGCCGCAATGGTTCAAATGGTTGTTTCTGTAGAACCGACAGAACCAGGTTTAAGTCCCATGGACATATGGGAATACTAACCGGAGGGCTAATACGCATCACTCCTTGTATGAAAGCTTTGACTAATGAATGCAAAGCCAAGGGCCTTTGAAAAAATATTGACAAGGCTGTCTGACCCTTGATAGTACTCAAGGCAAGCTTCCTATGTACAGCCCACTGTAGGAAGTCCAGAATCCTACCTATTACGTACTTACGTGGATGCCATTTCTTGGCCTCACACCACGTGATGTACGCCTTCTAGATCCTATAATAGATCTGCCTGGATACCGGCTTCCTGGCATTGATCATGGTAGATACCACAGGATTAGAGAGCCCTCTCTTTTTTAGAATGTGGGCTTCAATAGCCAGGCCGTCAAACCTAGGGCTGGTAAGGAAGGGTGGTATATCGGTCCTTGCGAAAGCAGGTCCGGACGATGTGGGAGGGTCCAAGGACTTCCCACTGACATTTTTACAATCTCCACGTACCATGCCCTTCGGGGCCACGCTGGAGCCACCAGAATCACTGGTTTCTTTTCTACCCTGATTCTGCGGATTAATCGCGGTGGGAATGCATATATCAGCTTGAACTGATCCCAAGGGAACACTAGGGCATCCGAACCGCAAGCTAGGGGATCCTTTGTGCGAGACACAAATCTGTCCACCTTTGCGTTGAATCTGGATGCTAGCAGATCTACATCCGGTGTTCCCCACCGCTGGCATATTGCCTGGAAAACCTCGGTGTGAAGAGACCATTCCCCCGGGCATAATTGCTGGCGACTTAAAAAGTCCGTTCTCCAATTTTCCACTCCTGGGATGAAAACCGCGGATATGGCTGTGACATACCTTTCTGCCCATTCCAGGATGCAATTCGCTTCCCTCTGGGCTGCACGACTTCTGGTGCCACCCTGGTGATTGATATATGCCACTGCTGTGGCATTGTCTGATTGAATTCTGACAGGGGGCCCTTGGAGTTTGGATGTCCATGCTACTAGGGCATACCGGGCTGCTCGTATCTCTAAGAGATTGATGGGCAGGGCCTTCTCTGCTTCTGACCACTTGCCCTGGAGAGACCATTGCTCCAGTACTGCCCCCCAGCCTATGAGGCTGGCATCTGTAGTGACCACCTTCCAAGAAACCGGACTGAAGGGTTTCCCTTTTTCCAGATTCTGGGGCACCAACCACCAATGGAGGCTCTTGCGAACGGAAGGGGACAGGGACATTGGTAAGTCTAAAGCCTGAACTTTTTTGTTCCAGGCTGACAGTATGGCCCTCTGCAAGTTCCTTGAATGGAATTGACCGTAGGGTACTGCTTCGAAGGAAGCCACCATTTTTCCCAGCAGCCTTATACACAGGCATATGGATGGTTTTCTTTTTTGTACCCACTAAGTGGGTCAAATCTTTCAAAGACGACACCTTCTCTGGAGGTAAGAAAATCTTTCTCTGATTTGAATCCAGTCTTAGCCCCCAAGTATTCCAGACTTTTGACTGGTTTTAGGGCTGACTTGTCTCGGTTGATAATGCAACCGTGAGATTCCAGATACTTGATTATCTTGTGAACGACCACTTCTAGTTTTTTTCACTGAGTGGTCTATCAGCAACAAGTCGTCTAGATATGCCATTATCGTTACACCTTGTGTTCCTAGTTTGGCCAATCGTAGGGCCAGAATTTTTGTGAACACTCGTGGTGCTGTGGCCAGACCGAAAGGTAAGGCTCTGAACTGAAAATGGCGCCCTTCTACTGCAAAGCGTAGAAATTTCTGGTGGGCCGGACAGATGGGAATATGCAAATAAGCATCCCTTATGTCGATCGAGGCTAACCATTCCTGCCCTTGTAGGGCGGTGGCCACCGATCGGATCGACTCCATCCGAAAAAGTCCTGATATGTAGGAACTTGTTTAGCCCTTTTATATTTAATATGGGCCTCATGTCCCCATTTGGTTTGGGGACTGTGACAAGGTTCGAGTAAAACCCGAACCCACTTTCTTCCAAGGGAACCTTCATGATTACCCTTGGAGCAATAGTTGCTCTAGTGCCAGAAGGAGGGATCCACTCTTCTGGGGATCGCTTGGCACGTTTGACCTTATAAAATGGGCAGGAGGAATGTTTTTTTAACTCCAGCCTGCATCCCAGACTTACTGCGGAGATCACCCATCTGTCTCTGATGGTGTCCCGCCAGGTCTCTGTGAACAACTGAAGTCTTCCCCTCACCCGATTGAGTGGGGGCAACCCTTCATGACTTGGGGGGAGGTTTTGTACCTCTCTTGACCCAGGGTTTCTTGTTACCCTGTGATTGTCCCTGATTTCTGCCCCCTGGATTTGACCGCGGAGGCCGTCGGAACTGTTTCACAGCCGATGTGCCAGGGACTGGAGCAGTAGGCCTCTTAAAAGAAGGACTTCTACCCTTGTTCTTAACCGGCAAGAGTGTACTTTTACCGGCAGAAGTTTTCTGGATATATTTGTCCAGATCATCTCCAGATAAGCGTTCTCCATGAAATGGGAAGCTAATCAGCAATTTCTTACAGGGAGCTTCAGCAGACCCGTTTTTGAGCCATAGAAGTCTACGCATATGTCTACAGACAGCGTAAAGCGGGATGCCTGTTGGATTGTATCCTTTATGGCGTCCACCGCAACACAAGGCTCTAGGTAGGTCAGCTAGGGCAAGAGCCTGCTGATCTGGTAAGTCCCTTAAGACTTGTTTCAACTGATCTTTCATTGCTTGGCAGACTCCAATCGCTGCTACTGCAGGTTGTGTCACCATGCTTGCTGTAGAGAAAGCAGATTTTAGTAAAGACTCCAATTTTTTATCTATTGGATCTTTGAACATTGGAACATTATCTACTGGACATGTCAGTGATTTATTTACACAAGAGATGGCTGTGTCCACTGTAGGGACCCTCCATTTTTTTTTTTTTTTATGAACTTATCCTCCATGGGATAGATCACTGGAAATCTCTTGGGGGGAGTAAATATTTTACAGGATGCTCCCAATCCTGGTAAATAAGCCCTTCCAATAAAGGGTGGATTGGGAAGGAACAGACAGTCTGGGGAGCTTTCAGCGACCCCAGCGAGGAGACAGTAGTGGTTGATGGTTCCGCCAGAGGCATTTAAAATGCTGCTCGGACCATGTTAGTCGGAGACTGAACCCATAATCTTTCAGCCTGAGATGCTGAGAAAGGTTCTTCCACTGTTGATTCCTCTATAACTTTATCAACCTCACCTGATCCCCTTCAGGTAGGTCGATCTCTGGGACTGTTCCTCCACTAACAGGCACTCTGCAGGAGGAGACGGAGATCGGACGCGCTTTTCCTGTGACACGGAAGCAGCGATCAATGCTGTTAATCTCTCTTCCAATCCTCCCAGAGTTGAGGATAAAACCTCCTCTGTTATATATACAGGAGCAGGTGGACTGGGGACAGCCGCAGTACCAGGTACTCCTGCGGGGTTCCTACGGCTACTGACCTCTGAAATTTCAGGGGAGATTGGCGCAGTACAGCATGCCCAAAATCCTCAGAGCCCGACGGAGACCCCTTTCGCTTCTTGGAAGATTTATTTCCAGAGCGTCTGGACGACATATCCTATAAGCACAAAGCTGAGGTATTCCCGTCGTCATACACCAATTTTGCTGGTAATAGTCTAACACAGTTGCTGCTATATACCAGCTGGTGTCCACTAAAGTGTCTTTCTATGGGGATGCCTGCATCAACCGCCTCTGTGTGCCACCGTTTTGTTGCTAGCTCTGCTTGCATCCAGCTGACACTTGTACTGTGTCTTTTACACATGCTGGGACGCCTGCACATGCGCAGAAGCGCCGCGGCGCGCATCGAGCGTCATCCACCCGCCCCGCCCCTTTTTTTTCATAGGAGGCGCGTGCACGCGCCCGCGCGCCATTGGCGCCCTTTTTGAAACCAAGCAGGGACTAGGAGCCAGGGCCCTTTTTGCCGGAGGGCCTGTGCGGTGGATGAGCGCAGCAACAGGGCAGAGGAAGTGGATTCCCACAGAGAACTTACCAACTGCCTGGATCTTTTGACTTGAGAAAACCAAAGATCCACATGACAAGAAAAAATGGACCACAGCGGCCTCTAGTGGTTTAACACAGGTACCGCGGTCCTCTTTTTTTTTTTTTTTTCTTGACTACTATTAAAATTTTACATTTTCCAGTAGTTACAGGCATACACAGATATTAGCGGGAATACCATTAGGTAACAGACAGAAAGACAAATTAGGCTTGGGGGTCCCCCAATAGAACCAAGTTCCTGGGGGCCCCCACTTTTTTTTTTTTTTAAATTTATGTTTATTGATTTTTCCATTGAACAGAGAAAAATTACAGAGCATATCAACATACACGCTTACACATTATTTTCTTGTATTCAGTAGCAATATACCAGTATTACACCGTGAAGCGGGAGCATAAACAATATAGTCTCGAGATAACATTCAAGCCTAATAAGGCCTACAGCTTGTGGCCACATGGCCACATAGGTGTCCCAGTTCCTCAACGGAGGAGAAGAAAAAAAAAAAAAAAGAAACACAAAACCCTAATACCAAAGGTGTATCGAGAGTATTTAACTGTGATTTTCACAGGACTCATTCGGTTATCCTTATTCAGTAATACTTAAGTGCTTGCATTCACTCACACAACACTCATACCCATTCACCCAGCACTTCCACCCATTTCCCCAGCCGAAACTACAGCTGGGGGGGGGCACTCCTCCTACTCCCCCCCCACATTTATGTGGGATATGTTTCATGTCCCCAGCTTCTTTATTTAGGATAGGAGGTAGTTCTTCCCCCCCCCCATCAAACAGGAGGGGCTGAATCAGGGCCCACTACTGCTGAGACAGAGGGGTATCCTTCCAAAAGGAGCTGTCTATATCCAGTCAAGGTTGCCAGATCTTGTAGAATTTCTGTATACAGGCCCTTCCTTTATAGATTAGTTTAAAGGTTGGTACGACTTTGTTTATCATGCGGTACAGCAGTTGGATGTTGGGAGCAGATTCACACTTCCATTGTAGTAATATCAGTTTTCTGGCATAAAAGAGTATCAAGCGGACTAGGGTCCGTTCGTGGGTTCTGGGTATGTGGTCATTAAGGATGCCCAGGAGCCCCACTTCAACAGTGTGGGGGGTCACTAGGCATAGATTGTTTTCAAAAAAAGAGAATAGGTCCACCCAGAACCCCAAGAGGGCCGGGCAGGACCAAAACATGTGTACATAACCAGCATTGGTGCACTTACATCTAGGGCAGAGGGCCCCTGAAACATAACCCATGCGAGCCAGATGGGCCGGCGTGTAATGCAGTTGATGAATAAATTTGAACTGTATATATTGGTCGTTAGACCCAACAATATCCAAGAAACAGGCCCCAGAGGCCTCCTCCCACCCCTCCTCTGAAAGCCCAGGGATGTCGACCATCCACTTCCGCTGTGCAGCACGGAAGGGAGAACTCCCACCCGTCTGCAGTCGGGAGTAAATGGTCGTGGCTAATTTCGTAATGCCAGAACACGACATCAATGCCTCAAGCGGGGATTCAGCGAGCTCAAGAGTCAGGCCATGAAACTGCGCACGGACAGCGTGTCGTATGAGAAGATATTTAAAATAGAATTTATTTGATAATCCACTTGTAGCTTTTAGGACTTCAAAAGAGATAAATTCACCATTGAGAAAAATGTGGGCAGCGTGGGTAATGCCCAGCCGTGTCCACCACAATGCATCGGGGTGACCCATGAGCTCCAGAAGATTGGGGTTATGCCATAGGGGGGTTTTCGGTGAGACCCCCCCAATTCTGAAATCGTCTTATTCCCTTCATGCCAGGCCAACCAACTCACTTCTATCGGGGAGCCGCGGGAGCATCGTTTTGGTAAAGATCTATGCATAATATCTACCAATGGGGTCTCTAGGCCAGCAAGTGCCTGCAGTAGATAGGTAGAGCAGGATGCGGAGGCCCCCTGGAACCATTCATAGACATAGGTTAATTGGGCTGCTATAAAATAGTGTCGCAAGTTGGGGCAGGCCAGTCCCCCATCACCCTTAGAGGCCTGGAGGGAAGCCTTCGCTATTCTGGGATTGGTCCCCTGCCATAGGAAGGAGGATAATAACGAGTCTATTCTTTTGAACAGCTTTTTGTAGAGAAAAATAGGGGATGCCCTAAAGGCATATAAAAATTTAGGTAGGTATATCATTTTAAATATGTTCACCCGCCCTATCAAATTCAAAGGTAATGAGGCCCAAGTTTGCAACCTGGTCTCCATGTGTGTAACAACTGGGGCAATGTTAAGAGATTCAAAGAGGGCCAGGTCTGCATTAATGTGAATGCCCAAATATTTAAATGTGGATCTGACTGACAGGTTAGAGTGAGATAAGTAAGTATAGTCCTGTTTGGGGCCTATGGGAAAAGCAACAGACTTGTCCCAGCCCACCTTTAGTCCCGAGACCCTCCCAAACTCCTCCACCACTTCCATTAAAGATTTAAAGGACTGTTCTGTGCCATCAAGGTATATTAATGCGTCATCAGCATATAATGAGATCTTCTCTGTAAGATTACCATAACATATGCTGCCCACCGACGCCGTCTGTCGCACCGCCAGAGCCAAAGGCTCTATGGCAAGTGCGAACAGGAGTGGCGAGAGCGGGCAGCCCTGCCGTGTTCCCCTGTGTAAAGAAAAGACATCCGATACATCCTTGTTAGTACATATTCTTGCCCTGGGATTGATATATAGCAGGCGAACCCATTTTATAAATTGGTGACTAAAACCCATTCGGTGCATGACTTCCCACAAAAAGGTCCATTTCACAGTATCAAAGGCCTTCATTACATCCAGTGACAACACCAGGCCACTTTTATGCTCAGTGTCAGCTCTATGGATATGTATGAACAATCGTCTAATGTTGTCATATGTACTCTTTCCAGGCATGAATCCAGTTTGGTCCCTATGGATAAGGTGTAGGATAATCTTTTGTAGTCTCACTGCCAGTACCTTGGCCAGTATCTTAACATCGCTATTGAGTAAGGAGATTGGACGGTATGAGCCGCATAGCGTTGGATCTTTATCAGGCTTGGGGATCACCACAATCAGGGCCTCACACATGGAGGAGGGGAGAACGCCCTCCTCCATTGCCTGCCCAAACTGAGAGTGCAACCTCTGTGCCAAGTCCCCAGCATAGTGTTTGTACCATTCAGCGGGCAAACCGTCCAATCCAGGAGTTTTGTTCGGGGGGAGTGAGTATATGGCAGTGGTAATTTCTTCTACCGTCAAAGGTTCATTTAAGATGGATCTGTGTGAGTCCTCCAGTACAGGGAACCGGAGAGACTCGAAGAAACCCATAGTTTCCCATTCAGGTGGAGAGGGCTGGGACGAATATAGGTCCTCATAGAAGGATTTAAAAGTTAGATTAATGGTCCTAGGGTCTGAAGCGATGGAGCCATCCGGCACCTGGATTTGCGGAATAGTCCTATCAACACAGTCCATGCGGGAGAGATATGCCAACATCTTGCCATTTTTCCCACTGTGTTCAAGCAGCCTGGCCGTCAGATATCTCTGTTGTTTCTGCGTTACATCCACCCTGTGGAGGTCCAGGGCCCTATGCGCCCCCACCAGGACCCCGTGGGAGTCCGGGGTGGGGGACGCAGAATACTGGGCCCTCGCAATCTCCAAGGAGGACTCTAGGGCTAAAAGAGTGGCCTGGAGGTTTTTTTTATGTCTGGTAGTGTTAGAGATGTATGAACCCCGCACAGTCGCCTTAAAGGCGTCCCATGTGGGGCCAGGGGAGGCAGATCCTTCATTATCCGCCCAAAAGTGGGACATGTCCTGTCCCACCGGGTCCTGTATTTCGGGGGTGGAGATCCAGCAAGGGCTGAGCCTCCACTGCCGAAAAGAGGGTCGGTGACCCATCACCAACTCTATCTTAAGGGCCGAATGGTCTGAGATTGTCTGCGAGATGTATGCGACCGAATTAACATAAGGGACCATATCAGAGGTTCCCAGGGCATAATCCAGCCTGGAAAGAGTACCATATGTTCTGGATTGACAGGAGTATTCTTTTATCAGTGGATGGCCACGCCGCCAAAGGTTGACGTAACCAAAGGAGGCACACCAGTGGCTAAATAGCTTGGATTCATATTGGAGGGGCCTCAACCTGTCCAGACCTGGGTCCAGGACAGAATTGAAATCCCCCAGCACAAGGGTAGGCAGACCCGGCAATTTAGAAAACTGTAAACTTAAGTCAGTGAAGATTGCAGCCGTGACAGGGGGGGGGGCATACACCACCACCAAGAGCAATGGGGTGGCGTGGATTTTACACAGTAAAAAAACGTACCGACCCATTGGGTCAATAACTACCTGGTCACAGGAGAAAGGGAGTCCCTTCCTTATGAGGACAGAGACTCCCCTAGCATAATTTGAGTACGTGGAATGATACCCCTGTGACACCCAGTGTTTTTTCAAAGCAAGTATTTTGGAGCCTAGGAGATGTGTCTCCTGTAGGCATAGTATCTGTGGCCTATGTGGCTTGAGAAATTCAAATAAGGATGCTCTTTTAAATTTAGAATTTAACCCCCGGACATTCCAGGAGATGCATGTGATTATAGACATGGCGGGGGGTTAAAAAGGGGCCCATATATGGTAATACAAATCAGACACTTGTCACCGGCGCGGCTGCAATCCAACACTGGGGGGGAGCAGGAGAAAAGTAGTACCCATGAACACATCCACACAACCACCATCCATGCAAACACACAAACCATTACACATACATTACCAGTTGAAATCCACATTGATTTCGTTACTACCCCTGCCGTACCCCAAGAACAAGGGGCCGGCTTTGTCCCAAAACTGCTAGTAGACACTAGGAACATGGCCAATACAGGCAAGTCAGCAAACTATTTCGATCAGTCAATGATCAGAGAACAAAAAAAAAGGAAAACCAAAGGGGAAAGAAAAAGGAAAACAACTGCAGCATCCCAATCTTCCCCTTAAAGATCCATAGCCTCTTGTCGAGCTGTAGAATAAGGTACCTGCCATAGGCACAAAGAGCCCCCGATTGGGGCGAGAAAAAGAAAATGAAGTGGCTTTGTAGCCAGTGCGGGGGGGATACCCCGATCAGGTTGCAGGTGGTCGGTCAGATGCACGGCCGGGTTTGGACAGGGATTCATACCAGGAAAGCGCAGTAGCAGGGTTCTGAAAAAAGTGCACTTGGTCCTGGTGGACGACTCTCAGCGTCGCGGGAAATTGCATGGAGTATTGTATGGTCTGTTCTCTCAACTTCTGTTTAACATGTTGATACTTGGCTCTCGCAGCACGAACTGCTGGGGAGTAATCTGGGTAGAGGGAGACCGATGCGTTGTTGATTTTCAGGCTTCCCTTTATGCGGGCAGCCCTCAGGATAGCGTCCCTGTCCCTATAATTTAGGAGACGGATAACCATGGTACGAGGGGGGTTTCCAGCAGGGAGCGGTCTCCCAGGGACCCTGTGGGCCCGTTCGATCACAAAACATGGGGACAGGCAGTCTTTGCCAAATTCCTGGGTAAACCAGCATTCAAGGAAGGATACCGGGTCTGCACCCTCGACCCGTTCTGGGAGGCCCACCAGGCGCAGGTTATTCCTACGTAAACGATTTTCCAAATCGTCGATCTTATCTGCCAACGATTGAATTCTGTTGCCATGGGTTTTCAGCACAGGCAGGGCCGGGCCTACAGTGTCTTCCAGGTCACTAATGCGACGTTCTGTCTCAGCGACCCGGTCCCTGACCTTATGCATGTCCTGGCGCATTATAGTAATGTCCAGCTTTAGTTCCTCCACCTTCCCCATAATATCAGAATGATTTACCTTCAGGATTTTGAGAACATCCAGCAAGGTGGGCTCCGGTTCCGGCCCCTCCTCGAGACCGTCATCACTCGGAGCGGGGTGGGCCAGGGGTATTGAAGGGGCTGAAGCCCCAGGGGATGGTGGTAGTGAGGGGTCCAGATCGTCACCGAAGAGTTCCGGTGTAGATGAGAGAGGCACATGTAGCATGGTGGAGCGGCGGCCATCTTGGGAGGACCGAGTGGTAATATTCATCCTGACCGGGGGCTGTTTTCTCCCTTTTCTTCCTCCCATCCACCAAAATTCTTCCGTAGATGAGCAGCAGGGTCCCTCTTGGGTGTCTGGAGAAAGTTTTGGGCCGATTGGTTTGGCAGGTTAGCAGGATTGCAAAGGATTGTGCAGAGGGATCTTGGAGCTGCAGAGAGGAACGTCTGCTCACATGCTGCGTCAGGCCACGCCCCCTGGGGGCCCCCACTTACCTGTTCCCCGCCGCAGGACTCTGTTTGGTCCACAGAAGCCCAAACTTCACCTATCACGGCAGGCATTGTAATTAAACCTTCAGGGACCGGGTTCCCAAGGATTCCACTCCCCTGGACCTGTATAGCACCCTGCACAGAAAACATCTTGGTCGTGGGTATGACCAGAGCTCTGGATCCCAGGGTCCAGCCCTCCTAAGAGAGGCATTACAGGCAAAACCTTGCTCTTCTGTTGCAAGGCCCGGGTACCGACCGTTTAGCTATGAAGCTTTTTTGGTGGGATCCGGAACAGCTTACTAAGGCCCGTAAAAAAAAACCTGTACGCAAGCCCAGGAAAACACATGTTACTCTTTGGCCAACACCTTAGACACTGGCAAAAAACTGAGGTGCTCCCGGATGGGAGGGGCTTATATAGGGGAGGGTACTTCCGGTTTGGAAGTTGCCAGTGCCAGCACCTGAAGGTAAACTATATAACCCATTAGTAATGACTAAGTCGCTCTGTGTCCCGTGATGTACGAAAAAGAAATAAAAACATATCCAAGGAATTGAGAATGCCAATCAGCAGTGTTCAAACTCCAATCAAGAAGTGGAAAAAGAGGGGTTCTGTTGAAACCAAACCACGGTCATCTAGATCAACTAAAATTTCAGCCACAATTGCTTTGAAAATTGTTCGCGAAGCAAAGAAAACTTCACAAATAACTTCAGGTGAAATACAGGACTCTCTGAAAACATGTGGTGTGGCTGTTTCAAGATGCACAATAAGGAGGCACTTGAAGAAAGATGGGCTGCATGGTTGATTCGTCAGAAGAAAGTCGTTGCTACGCAAATGCCACAAAGTATCCTGCTTACAATATGCCAAGCAGCACAGACAAGCCTCAGTCATGTGGAGTGATGAGACCAAATTGAGCTTTTTGGCCACAACCATAAACGCTTCATTTGGAGAGGAGTCAACAAGGCCTATGATGAAAGGTACACCATTCCTACTGTGAAACACGGAGGTGGATCGCTGATGTTTTGGGGATGTGAGCTACAAAGGCACAAGAAATTTGGTCAAAATTGATGGCAAGATGAATGCAGAATGTTATCAAAAAATACCGGAGGAACATTTGCATTCATCAGTCAGGAAGCTGCGCATGGGACGTACTTACACATTCCAACATGACATTGATCCAAAACAAAAGGCCAAATCAACCTGTCATTGGCTACAGTAGAATAAAGTGAAGGTTCTGGAGTGGCCATCTCAGTCTCCTGACCTCAATATCATTGAGCCACTCTGGGTAGATCTCAAACGTGCAGTTCTTGCAAGACAGCCCAAGAATTTACAGGAACTGGAGGCTTTTTGCCAAGAGGAATGGGCATCTTTACCATCTGAGAAGATAAAGAGCCTCATCCACAAATGCCACAAAAGACCTTAAGCTGTCATTGATGTTAAAGGGGGTAATACACGGTATTAAGAACTGGGGTGTGTAAAATTTTCATCAGTGTCATTTGGGTAGTTTCTGTTGTGATTACGATTTAAAAAGAGTAAACACGGTTGATTGATAATAAATGGCTTCAGACAAACACTAACCATGAGTGAAAGGAAATGTTTTTGTTAATGTTTTTGTTAATGTTTTTGTAAATGTTATCATTCATAGTCTCTGAAAAATGGCCTAGAAATCATAAATTCTGCCAGGGTATGTAAACTTATAAGCACACCTGCGCTTAGTGGTGAAAATTGTTTTATAATCTTGAGATTTTGTGTCTAGCGAAGATTGAAGGCACCCTGGGGGAGATTTACTTAGACTGGTGCAGCTGTTAATGGTAGCCAATCAGCTTCTAACTTCACCTTTTTAAATTAAGCTTTGGCAATAAAACCTGTAAGCTGATTGCTCTCCATGCAGAGCTGCACCAGATTTTGCACTCTCCAGTTTTAGTAAATAATCCCCCAGTGTCATACTCTGCAAAACAACCTCAAAACATAACCAAACCAACTCCATGTTTCACAGCAAGTGTGGTATTCTTTTTCTTTTTTTTTTGCCTGTGAACACATAGCTGATGTGACTTGACAAAAAACTTCAGTTTTATAATTTCTGTATTTTCTTTTCCACATTGGTGTTCTCCTGGGTTTTCTTCCTTTTGAGCCCACTGTCACTCAAAAAGTTACACGTGGAGGTTCATTTACCAAAGGCAAATATACTGTGCATGTGCAGTTGCACTAGATCTGAGGGGAAGTTCTGCTGATTTCTATCCAATCGTGTGCAAGAAAAAATACAGTTTTTTTTATTTTCCTTGCATTTTCCTCTCCGATCTACTGCACTTGTGGGTGCACATACTATATGCCTTTAGTAAATCAACCCCATGATGTGATCAGACACTAATGATCCTTGACCTTGGTGTTAAACTTGTATCTCTTAGGAAGTTTTCTCTACTTTACAGTAAATCTGGGGTTGATTTCCCACTTGTGCCCATGACCAGGGTGGTTGGTTACACTCCCATTGACCTTACATCCATCAAGCTGCTTGGAGATGGTCTTATAGCCTTTATTAATGGCACTCTGGTCTGTAATTTTCTTTCAGAAGGAAATGGCAAATGATTGGATATGTGTTATGGAATTCCAACTCCAACCATCAGTCTTTCTGTTGTCCAGTGATTTATACCCAAGATGTAATGCATTTAGGCACATCCCTGAAATTGTCCATGCCCCTAAGTAGAGGTTGTAGAGTCAGTGGTAAAATGGTGCATTCCTGTAAAGAAGCCTTCTGAAACACTGCTCAGGCTTGCAATGGAAAATATCTAACATTTATTTTATCTGTCCATCTATTTATTGTGAATGCAAAAGGAGTGTACTTTTAGTCAAGTTCATTTACAGTGTTTTCTGGATATCCATAGTACATTGAATAATGTTTACTGCTGCCTGCTTTTGCTGTTTTTATACTGCAGCTAAATTTAATGCTATTTCCCTCAAGATGGTGGTACATACCCATACATGTTTACAAAAGAGTTTAGAGGGGAAAGGATAATTATCAACCTAATTCTTGCTTATACATCCCACTGCATCCATCTGCAGACTTCCTCTCCAGATATAGATCTCTTCCCCTTTTTTTGCTACTATTTTTAACTGCCGCCCATAGCATTAATGACTGGACATGTTTCCTTTCCTTTTTTATTTTATTTGTTTATTTCTGTTATTGTTGATGCAAAAACAGAGCATGTGAATATACAAGTCGCTACTTTAAAGGTCATGTTTTAGTCTATATCACATTTTATTTTTGGAAGATTTTAAAAAGTTTTGCTGGTTAGTTTGGGTGCTAAAGTCATCCTGGCACAGTACTATTATGAAGACAAGGTATGAATTTTAAAATTTTGTAAAAACATTTGTCCCTTGTTTAGTTTTTCCATATTTTAGCAGATTTGTTAACAATAAATATGATCAGATCCGATTGTCACCTCTAGTAAATGTATGCAACCTCACAGATGGTTGTTCAGTGGGGCAAAAGGGTATTTAGTCAGCCACCAATTGTGCAAGTTCTCCCACTTAAAAAGATGAGAGAGGCCTGTTATTGTCATCATAGGTATACTTCAACTATGAGAGACAAAATGTGGAAACAAATCCAGACAATCACATTGTCTGATTTGGAAAGAATTTTTTGGGCAAATTATGGTGGAAAATAAGTATTTGGTCACCTACAAACAAGCAAGATTTCTGGCTCTCACAGACCTGTATCTTCTTCTTTAAGAGGCTCCTCTGTCCTCCACTCATTACCTGTATTAATGGCACCTGTTTGAACTTGTTATCAGTATAAAAGACATGTGTCCACAACCTCAAACAGTCACACTCCAAACTCCACTATGGTGAAGACCAAAGAGCTGTCAAAGGACACCAGAAACAAAATTGTAGACCTGCACCAGGCTGGGAAGACTGAATCTGCAATAGGCAAGCAGCTTGGTGTGAAGAAATCAACTGTGGGAGCAATAATTGGAAAATGGAAGACATACAAGACCACTGATAATCTCCCTCGATCTGGGGCTCCACGCAAGATCTCACCCCGTGGGGTCAAAATTATCACAAGAACGGTGAGCAAAAATCCCACAACCACACGGGGGGACCTAGTGAATGACCTGTAGAGAGCTGGGACCAACGTAACAAAGGCTACCATCAGTAACACACTACGCCGCCAGGGACTCAGATCACATTGTCTGATTTGGAAATAATTTTTTGGGCAAATTATGGTGGAAAATAAGTATTTGGTCAATATCAAAAGTTCATCTCAATACTTTGTTATATATCCTTTGTTGGCAATGACAGAGGTCAAACGTTTTCTGTAAGTCTTCACAAGGTTGTCACACACTGTTGCTGGTATGTTGGCCCATTCCTCCATGCAGATCTCCTCTAGAGCAGTGATGTTTTGGGGCTTTCGCTGGGCAACACAGACTTTCAACTCCCTCCAATGGTTTTCTATGGGGTTGAGATCTGGAGACTGGCTAGGCCACTCCAGGACCTTGAAATGCTTCTTACGAAGCCACTCCTTCATTGCCCGGGCAGTGTGTTTGGGATCATTGTCATGCTGAAAGACCCAGCCACGTTTCATCTTCAATGCCCTTGCTGATGGGAGGAGGTTTTCACTCAAAATCTCATGATACATGGCCCCATTCGTTCTTTCATGTACACGGATCAGTCGTCCTGTTCCCTTTGCAGAGAGACAGCCCCAAAGCATGTTGTTGCCACCCCCATGCTTCACAGTAGATATGGTTTTCTTTGGTTGCAACTCAGCATTCTCTCTCCTCCAAACACGACGAGTTGTGTTTCTACTAAACAGTTCTACTTTGGTTTCATCTGACCACATGACATTCTCCCAATCCTTCTGGATCATCCAAATGCTCTCTAGCAAACCTCAGACGGGCCCGGACATGTACTGGCTTAAGCAGGGGGACACATCTGGCACTGCAGGATCTGAGTCCTTGGCGGCGTAGTGTGTTACTGTTACGTTGGTCCCAGCTCTCTGCAGGTCATTCACTAGGTCCCCCCGTGTGGTTGTGGGATTTTTGCTCACCGTTCTTGTGATAATTTTGACCCCACGGGGTGAGATCTTGCGTGGAGCCCCAGATCGAGGGAGATTATCAGTGGTCTTGTATGTCTTCCATTTTCCAATTATTGCTCCCACAGTTGATTTCTTCACACCAAGCTGCTTGCCTATTGCAGATTCAGTCTTCCCAGCCTGGTGCAGGTCTACAATTTTGTTTCTGGTGTCCTTTGACAGCTCTTTGGTCTTCACCATAGTGGAGTTTGGAGTGTGACTGTTTGAGGTTGTGGACACATGTCTTTTATACTGATAACAAGTTCAAACAGGTGCCATTAATACAGGTAATGAGTGGAGGACAGAGGAGCCTCTTAAAGAAGAAGATACAGGTCTGTGAGAGCCAGAAATCTTGCTTGTTTGTAGGTGACCAAATACTTATTTTTCCACCATAATTTGCCCAAAAAATTCTTTCCAAATCAGACAATGTGATTGTCTGGATTTGTTTCCACATTTTGTCTCTCATAGTTGAGGTATACCTATGATGACAATTACAGGCCTCTCTCATCTTTTTAAGTGGGAGAACTTGCACAATTGGTGGCTGACTAACTACTTTTTTTGCCCCACTGTATTAGTATTCTTATGTTACTTGGCATCGAAGATGAAACATTAACTCAACCGCAGTCCGAGCCATCCATGTTCAAAAAGACAAAGTTTGAAATACATTTTTCCTTGGGATGTCCAACATGTCTTCACATGAAGGTCATACAATAATTAAGGATTTTGTTCCTTAGCTCCTCAATGCCCGCAACTTTAGTTGATAGAAAACCACCATATACAGAACCCTATACCCACAAATTGATCCAGAGAAAAACAAAAATGGTTTATAAAGCATGGTCCAGTTTGCTCCAACAGGAAAATAAAAAAAACATAACACATTAAAAGCAAATAAAAATTACTTCCAGCATTCTCAAGCTTTATTGGTTCAGATCGTCAGACCAGGGCCCCATTTGAATCCTCCCACTATGAAAACATTATATTGATTTATGGGTTATAGTTAAAGTTTTTTTTAATAGCATGGGCCCATGCATTTTAGTGAAATTAAATGCAGGATATAATTAACACCTTTATATTAATGGCTGCTATAGAGTCTATGATCTCTGGTGGCCTTGTTTTGCTGAATCTGGAACTGGTCCTTCGAATACTGAAATAACCCTTTCAGTGCCAGACGGTGATCCAGGTGCTGACCTGATCATTTTTTGCAATTTTTCACTTTCTTGTTGCATTTTTTCACTTACTCTTTTAAAGTATGTAAAATAAAAAGATGGGGCTACTGATCTTGTAGGTCCTGTGATAGTTTGTGCAAATATGCTAATAAAACCATATGTTATATAAAAATACACAACAATTGTTATTAGTGTTTGCAAACACAGAAATCTTATAACATTTCTACTAAATCTACCTAAAACTATATTGCGTTAATAAAGAACAAACATTTGTAAATTTTATATAAAATAAAATTGAAGGTACGCAGAACTGTAAAGAAGCAACTTACTCAAAAAATCTGGAGGTTATAATTTTTCAATTACAGCTTTCAGAGTTTGTAAACGACTCTCCAAATCATACATTTCTGAAAGCATAGGACTAGTAGAATAATAAGATGGTGCTACTAATTTATTTATGTCCAATGAAAGTTGCACAAATGTTTTTTTTTTTAAAAAGATTTTTGATAAAAATACACTAAAATCATTATTTGTGCTCACAAACATAACTTACTAAGTTCCTACTAAATCTGAAAGCTAAAACTGTATTGAGTTAATAACCAACAAATATTTGTAAATTTTGAATTGTGCCTTTTTGTGAAACGGTGAAAATCAATGGTATGCAAAACTGTAAATAAGCACCTTTGCATTGTGCTATTGCCCAGTCACAGTGTCGCGTGTGTTGCGTTGATTTCCATTGTGATGAAATGATAAAAGCAACGCAGTGCAACACATCACAATGACTGCAATTTTAAAAACATTACAAAAGAAGCAAAATCAAGCACTGCAATGCAACGCTTGTGCACAACGCATACGGTGCACATAGGTTATGCTTACTGTAACGTGTAGCTAATGTAAACTCAGTTCAGATCCTTTGTTGGCCTCAAAGGACCGGACAGCATCAAGGAGAAGTGTATTTCTATGTCTGGGAGTCTTAGGTTTTTGCATACAGCTCTGGGCAACAGCCTGTAATAATCAATGACAAGCTGTCAGATGCTATGGTTGTATGCATGTACCCTCACATCCAAGTGGTTACATGCGTATAGAGATGTATGAGTACCCAGTTTTTCCAGGATGTGCAGTTTCATGTGTACAGCCACAGTATCTGTCAGCTTGTCATTAATTTGTTCCTGTGACTCCCGGGTGCATTCTGTATGTGAATGAGGTCTTGGAGCCCATTCACATGAACTCGGTGGCCTCTACCCTGTGAATGAGCGGTTTGTATATGTGGCTACAGCTGTCTGAAGCTGCATGCAGGCAGACTGTTACTTGGATGGATGAGGATGCAGCAGCTGTACAAACACAGTCGCAGGTTCTAATTCAACAGGCATGCGGGCGGGTGTGTGACCCCAGATGTAGACCATGTGTATTCGGGGCCACTCACTCGCACCTACACACCTGTCAAACTAGGACCTGTGGCCATACAGCTGCTGTGTCCCCATAGAGCTGCTTTCACGCAGCTCCAGGCGACTAGAAAATACTAATTCATACTGTATAGGCCACAGTGTCTCTTGTGAATGATTTCTAATTATAGGAGTTTTTTTTTTATGTATTTTTCAGTTTCAGTTTTACATTTTATTTTGAAATTTTATTTTTTCAATTTTTTTACATTTATTTATCTTTACCAGTTCTGTTAGGTGGGGTCCTCCATTTCCATAGCTGCACTGAGTGGAACAAAGGGAAGGGGGGAGAAATGCACACACCTCATAGTGCAGTGTGAATGAGGAACATTTAATAAACAAATTAGGAGATAAAATGATACACTCACAAACATCAAAAGGGGGTGCAGAGACTTGGCAGATGGCTAGAGTGGAACCAGAGTCAGTGTGGGAATAGCCCAAACCCCCGCCTTGGCCCTGACTGGGAATAGCGTGGGCTGCTCGAGGAGATGACAGGGCCAGCAGGGATGGATGGAGCCACTATGAGGTCTGGGATCAGCATCCGAAAGCCTCTTGCTGTCACCGGGATATTCCCCTAATAACAGAAATGTGTTTCAAAGCAATCTACTCCTTTGTCAATCTGTATCTGCACTGAGTGAATGAAAATAAAGCCCTCTGTGCAGAGACTTCCTGTTCATTTGCAAACTAAAGACCTCAAAAACACAGTTTACCATGCTTCAGTTATGACCGATCAATCACTCAGTGTTCATTCAGGAAAGAAACTGGTTAGTAGACATCATATTTACCAACCCCCTGCTCTGCTTCTTGAAACCCGATCCCCTGTGTGCCCACATCTGCTGTCAGCCAGCAGGAAGATGAGGTGGAGGAGCCAAGACCATAAGGCATACTGACCTTCCCAGGTGGAAGTGGTTCTGCGCCAACTTATGCATTACATCGGTGGCAGCGACAGGAATAGAGAACATGGCTTATAGGTAATGAAGCGAACCATCCCTTTTTGCCCCAGTGGTTAACTTTGCTTCTGTATTGCAATTATTTGCACGACCGCACACCCTGCCCTTAAATGAATAAATGTAATAATTGTATATGATATAAGTGATCTCATGTAAATGCTTTTGGTTTTAGGAAGACCATATTGCTTTAATTATTGCTAACATAGAGGGTTTGTACAAGCATTTAATGGTCTGGTTCTCATCAGCATCATGATAAAATTACTGGAATATTTTGTAGGCTATGACAGGTTTATAGGTTCAGAAATCATGGTTTATAACATTTTAACTAGAATATGTCTATGTATTATCTTCATTTAACAAGCAAGAATCCTGCCTACTCTGGCTTTGTCTGTGCTTGGATATCTGTGGTGGATATCTGGTAAAGAACTTGTACTGCAAATTTAGCTTTCTTAAATACATGGAGGGGGAGCTACCTGAAAAAATATTACATGTCTGAATCCACTCTTCTCCAAAAGCAGCTTCTTAGTCTGGTTACACATTATTAGGTATACACTTCATGCTTTGTGTTCAGTTGGAAACCATTTATTTTTGAGGATTTTCATAGATCAGTAAATGGCGTAACAACTTTCTGAAACCCTCACAAAAGCAAGGTGTCACGATTAGGGGTCAGGCTCGAAGCCCAGTTACTATAGCATTAGCGGGACTACCACCAATCAGCAGGATAGGTACACATGCAGTCACCCTGACAGATGACGCAAGCTCAGGTGCGAAGTCTAAGTACTAACCAGTGTTCACCAGAGCTTTTGATGGTGGAGGTGGAAGTGGCTACATGATAGTACCAGGTCACAGTCCTCAGAATCGCCTCACCAGGAGGTGAGCAAGCCAGGGTCCAGAAGCGGATAAGCAGGTCAAACAGAAGGGTAGTCAGAAAAACAAGCCAAAAGTCCGTAATGGTGATTGCAGGTTGGGATCAGGCAGAAGCGTAGTCAAGGAACAAGCCAATTGTCGATAATTAGTGGCAGCACAATATGAACGTCAGCAGAAAAGACAAGAGCGAGATACTGGCTTAAGAGAGCACAGTGATCTGGCAAACAGGAAGTGCAGAGAGATGGCTTAAATCAGGAAGTCCATGAGAAGGGCAAAGATTTCAAAGTTGAGCAGAAGTCAAGGTAAAGGCAGGGTTGTCCAAAAAATCAGACCAGGTGCTCTCCAGCATCTCAGGTAGCTCAGCAAGAAGTGTTATTGCCAGACACACCAGAGGTCCCAGGTTCAAGTCCAGGCCCTGACACAAGGTCTAATCATTATTGAAGGGATGATTGGTTCTTATTGATTTGGACACAGTGAAAACACTTTTGGGTTCACTAATCCATTTTACATCACGTGATTGTCTATAGCTTTAAACTACATTTTTGAAGGGGCCAGCATGTCTACACTGCAAACGCAGTGAGAAATATACCCAATACTCTGTGCATTTCCTTTCTAAAAGGACACCTTTAGTCATATGCAAATCATTTACCCATGAGCAAGAGTGCAGGATAAAAATACAAACTACTAATTTTATATAGTTCAGCTTTTACCTGACCTATATATTTTTTGTGGGGAGTCTAAATGCACAGATCTCCACTAGTGATTATGTGTGTAAAAGAAAAAAAAAAGTTTATATTAAGTTGAAAAGAATCCTAACATTTTCAGAATTACTAAAAAAAAAAAAAAAATCTGCGCTTAATTCTTTACAGTAAATTCTTCCAAAGGTAAATATAGCAGCTTGCATTGCTGACCTCCTTCTGAAAATACTAGTTAAATACTGATTACCTGGCTGTTTTGCCAACCTTCTGGTTTGTATAGTTTAAACCACTGACCCAGAACAGTTATGTATGTCAGAAAGATCAGACTAGTCAAGTCAGATGTCACGTTATTAAAATATGCTGGTCTGGTAAAAACCCAAGGTATCGAAGTATGATGCTCAGTATGACAGCCAAGTAATTAGCATTTGCAGAATTAGAAGTAAGCAATAGCAGCCTCCATGCCTATGTCAGGAAAGGTTCCCTTTAAAGCAGGGGTCTCCAAACTGCGGCCCGTGGGCCAGATGCGGCCCTTTGCTTGCATTTATCCGGCCCCTTGGGGCACTATTCATCCCACTGATATGAGACACTATTTTGCCCTCTGACTCCAGAAATGGAGCATAATTCCTGCCACTGACATCACCAATGGGACACTATTCCTCCGCCTAACACCAAAGATGGGGAACGGTTTACTCCCACTGATGCCGGGAAAAAAATTCTATTCCTGCTGGCCACAGTCCGGCCCCCCTAAAGTCTGAAGGAGAGTAAACTGGCCCTTTGTTTAGAAAGTTTGGAGACCCCTGCTTTAAAGGAAACCTGCCATGAGAGACACATTGAGGTTGCCATTGCTGATCTTGTCTTCTGAAAATGCTGGCTCTCTCAATTCAGGTTTTAAAGTTACTGACCCAAAACAAGCATACAGGACTTTAGACTTTACTTTGATTTATTTTATATTAATAGTTTGAGTTCTCTGACTCAGATCAAGTATTGAAGCTAGAGTTTAGGCATCACAGCCAGGTTAATAGCATTTTCTGAACAGCCTTTTTGAGTTTTATTTGTTTTTGTTTATATGTGCGTATGAAGCGCTATCAACAACCAGTTGTTACTAATTTCTTTTAAAAGTAGAACCTTTTCATACTTATGCGAGTGACATTTCTATGGACTTCTACCATTGTGAAGTCATGAAACGGTCTTTTCTGTTCTAATGGATTTTCCCTTGGCTTCTTCAGTCAAAGTATAACTCAAGTCAAAACTCCTTTTTTCTTTTTTTCTTTTTTTTAGACTCACCCTCTTTATTTGTCCTTATTCCTGTTATCATCAAAAGTAAAAGAAAATTCAAAATTTTGGGTTTCTCCAGAACAGTGTTAGTGGGGGGCCCCATTGGATTCTCTTGATTTCCAGGGATTTCCTCTCACTTCTTGTTTTGACTATGTGACAGGAAGTGAAGGTAAATCTCCATAATGGGACACCCTCCCTTACTCTATC